>BQNB010000314.1:158248-184621 GCA_026074375.1 Tanacetum coccineum
AAATAGGCACAGGTATGATCATATTTCGATAGAAATCCCCGGGTGTGAATCTTAGCTTGAATGGAACATTGGCTTCAATGTTCAAAAGCATCGGGTTTTACCTCCATAATTAGGAACGAAAAAGGCAAATGCAAAAAATTCTAAGTGTGAAAGGGGAAACACAATATATATACATGATCAGGATTGAGGATTCCAAAAACAAGCATAAAAATAGAATCCTGCAAAAATGGAACCACATACCATAGAAAGAAGCACGCCCCCATACTTGGGCTATAAAATCACACACTTATTTATTAAGAAAATAGAAAGAAGAACATACACGGGTTACCTCCCGAGAAGCACTTGGTTTTGTTAACCGAGTCTTGAGCCTGACTCGATCATCCATACTTGATTTCGTCAAGGAGGATAGAAATGGAGATAAGTAACATCCAAGATAGGAATGTCCCATTCATAAATCATCATCGGGCTTTCAGAATCATTAATAACCTGAAAAACTTTAAAGCCCCGATGAGATAGAAGATAAGGAAATTTCTCCTCTTTTGAAATGAGAATTCTAGGCTTGAAAACTTTGTCCTCATTTTCGGATGAAAATAGAAGCAAAGTGTCAAACACTGGATAAAGGGTGGGAAGAGTGGGTAAAACATTAGGCACATGAACATAAAGTTCTCTTGTTGAATTATCAGAAATATCATCCACCACTTTTGTAGTCAAAACTCCCGTATCGGGCTCAATATGAAAGTAAACATCATCATCTGAAGGTTTTTCAAGAGGACGGAGAGATGATGGAACATTATAAAAATCAACATGAAATGATTCATACTCAGGAAGGGAAATAGAATCATCGTTAAGTAATTCTTCAAGAAAAAGAACATCCCCCTCTGAGTCATAGTCGTCATTCTCAATACCCAGTGGTATCGAGTCATCCGAAGCAAGAAATATATCAATCTCCTCCATAAGAGAGTCACTATCCTCGACGAGGATATGAGATGGGGAGAAAGATTCGATAATAACATCAGGAATCTCAGAATTAAGTTCTTCCGGAGAGTGAGGAGATGAATCATCATTCAAATTTTTTTCAATTAGACGAATATCTTCTTCCGGATAGACTTCAACAATTCCCGGTGGAATTGGATCGATATGAGCGAGTTTACCGGCGAACTCCTCGATAATAAAAATTATCGAATTAGCAGGATTAAGCAAAGATTGTACTGAATCGGGTATGGCATCTAAGTTATCAATTTCTTTTCCCGGAGGAATAGAAACGATATCCTCTAAACCCTCATTCTTAGAAGAAGAATCATCACAAACGGGCATATCACACCCACTTTCGTAATCGGTTAAATCTTTGGATAAAACCTCGGACTCACTTGGGATTGGGTTAAGGTCTTTAATACTAGACTCATTTTTTTGGTCTGATTTTGTTTCCGGAATAGTGTTAAGATGCTCATCTTCTATTATGAGAGAGACCGTAATCGGTAAGTCAGGTGTGATTGCAACCAACAGAGGAAGTTCGGAAATAATATCTCTCAAAGAAATAGAACTTTTCTCGTCATCGTCATCATAGAAAATAGGAGGCTTCCAATATTGAGAACTAACTTGAGATGCCTGCTCTTCTTGTTTTAGTTGAATTCCATTAAGAATTTGCAAATCATCAATAAGTTTGAGCAGCAATTCTTGTATATTCTCTGGTTGATTTTGCTCTTCTTCCACAGCTTGCTTAATTTTAAAAAATCTCGCCTCAACTAGCAATAAAGCCATACTATTTTCTTTAGGAGGTATTTGTTCATACTTCTTTAAAAAGGCTTGTATAGCTTCCATTAGATTTTCTCTAGCTTGCAACATTTTCGTACTCGTTTCTTGATGGGTTGATGAATGACAGAATACTGCGAGGGTTGGATTTAGTCAAAGCCGGAAGAATTAGAATTATAACAAAGATTAGGTTCATAGTAATTTTGATTCATTGGCTGACACTGAAAACTTTCATGAGGACCCCCGCGGTTTTCACAACAAAGATATTGTTGTGAAAAATTTGGTGAAGTTTGTGGAAAATTATTATTATCAAAGTTTTGATTGAAACACGGGTCCTGATTGTAGACAAACGGAACTTGAGGTGGACAATCATAACCATAGTGAGCATCGTTTCCACATAACTCACAAGAATACGTCTGGTACTGGGGTTGTGGAGGGTAGTCGGAAAAATTTGGAGAATCATTGAAAGAATTCGGATTTGGATCATAAACGTTAAAATTGCATTTCGAACAAAATCCATTATCAAACTTACTTCCACACCACGCACAAAAACACAGTAAACAACAATACTGATCATTATCCATCCGGTTTTTACAATAAAGACAATGACGATAGTCGAGTGATGCCATAAGAATTAAACGATAGAAGAAAAGAAGATTATTTTTGGATTTTATGAAAAAGAAAAAGTAATCAAAGAAAAATATTTTTGGTTCCGATAGTTAAAAGTGCACGGTAGCTCTCTAGAAAACGTACAAAGAAGCGGAGGAGCGGGTAAGCACGAAGCATTTAAAAACCTTCTCCTTTCGGGTCGAAGTTCGTAGGATCGACCCTCCTTATACCTCTCTTATAGTATGTTAACTAAAGAAGAGCCGAAACGACATTTAACAAACGATTATTTTCAATATTAAAATAAAAGAAAATAATAATAGAAGTGTAAAATATTTTTGTATTTTTATATAAAATAAAACAAAAACTTTCACGGGGAAAGGATCTTCAAGGCTCGAATACAAACAATCCTGCAAAAATCGCTACACCTCTCCCCGGCAGCGGCGCCATTTTGATAAACGTCAAACGCGTGTCGTAATAATATATAGTATATCCCGTTAGATATGAAAATTACTTTAGGAAAAGTAATAGTTTATCTTTCGAGTGTCGTATCCACGACGAGAGATGAATTTGAAATCCACGAAAGCGTTTTGTTTGATGCTTGAATGTCTCTTAATTTTTGGTTTTAGTTTTGAACTAAATAAAAATAAACTTAAGAAAACTAGATAACATAAAACAAGCAAATAAGCAAAGAAATATATATATATATATACACACACACACACACAAGATATGCTTGTTAAGTGAATTGATTAGATCCTTAAGTGTGAATTAAATATACAATTAAGTCCTTATCGATGAACCAATATCTTTCTAATAAATTATCATCTCACAACGTTGGCTTATATTGAAAACAACTTTTATTAAGATATCAATTACTAAATTAGTGCCTACTTAATCTAACGGCTTTTGCCCGTTCGACTAAATAAACCACTAATTTAAGTAATATAAAAATCACTAATCAATATTTTCTCTTTTTTTATTTATCACACTTAATATACTAATCAATTTAACACTTAACAAGCATATGAGAAAATCTACTCACTAAACATATTTAGCAACAAATAAGCAAACATAATCATTTTAAGCAAACTAATTCTAAACTACTAGTAATGAAAAGAGAAAAGAGATGAAAGCGAATGATGAACCGAATCGAATATTAAACCACCCGCTCTTATAAACTTAATTAAACTTTTAAAGTTTAAGACTTTATTAGTTTTAATTTCACTAAGTAATTAATAAAGTTTTGAGCTTTATTAATTAATAAACTAAGGTAAAAACTTAAAAAGCTTGGAACTTTAATAGTGAAACTAGTTTATAAGAACCTTAAGCTCATCACCAAAGAGGTTGAACAAGTTTTCATCAACAATAAGACAAGAAAAGGTTAAACAACGCAATAAGCTATTAATAATAGAAGACAATAAGCTAAACTATAAACTATAGATCTAATTCTACTCGAAACTAAGGTGCTCAACTTGTTAAAGTGAAAGAGGATAAAATATGTTTCGATAAAGGTGAATGTTCTGCTTGGAAGGTTAAGTCAGATTCTCTTCCAACGAGGTTTAATGTGTCACGCAGAGGTATTGATATTGATTCGATTATGTGTGCTATTTGTGATAATGAGGTGGAGACGTCTAGACACTTGTTCTTCTATTGTTGCATGGTTAGACAAATTGTTCGCAAGATCACTCATTGGTGGGATGTTCCTTATGTTGAGGTCGAATCATACGAAGATTGGTATAATTGGCTTGTGAACCTGCGGATTTCTTCTATGCATAAACAGTATGTTGCAGAGTGTATTTCTATTCATGATGTGGTGCACTTATCTTATGTCGTTTCGTAATAAGCTCATTTTGATTCTAAACCACCTCTTCGCAGCGATGTTTTTTGATGATGTATGTTTCTCGTGTCTTTTCATTGGAGTAGGTATAGATGTAATGCTACGTTTAGTGTACGATTGATAAGCTAAAGTATAAACTATAGATCTAATTCCACTCGAAACTAAGGTGTTCAACTTGTTAAAGTGAACGAGAGACGAGTAATATCAAGGAATAGATCTATAAATTAACCTACTTGATTAAGCTAATAAAAGGATTATGCTAAAACGAAAAATAAGCTAAAAGCTAATAATCTATTCGAAGAGAAAAGGTGACTTAGACTTATAAATAAGCCAAGGAATAATGAACTCGTCGCACCCTTTATTTAATATCGAATAAGCTCAAAAAGCAAATAAGATTATAAAATATGCAACCGAAAATTCAAAGAAAGGAAAATAAGCAAATAAAAAAATGAGTTATTTAAAAAC
Source organism: Tanacetum coccineum (assembly GCA_026074375.1). NCBI lineage: Eukaryota > Viridiplantae > Streptophyta > Magnoliopsida > Asterales > Asteraceae > Tanacetum > Tanacetum coccineum. The sequence goes on from BQNB010000314.1 coordinate 162,909, forward strand.
TTTTAAGCTAAAGATTAAGCTCTCGAAAATAAGGGTGCTCAAGACTTAATAACTAAGCCGAGTAGAAGACTCATGACACCCTTTTAGCATTCGAAACCAGCTTAATCAAACAATAAGCACTTTGGAAAAAGAAAAGAAAAGAAAAGAGAAAAAGAGATGAAATAAGCAAAAACTTATTTAGATTTATAAGCTTAAATTCAAACAAATAAGCTAGAAGATAGCTTGTTTGAGATAGAAAATAAGCTAAGAAAACAAATAAGCTTAAATAAGCTTATTCGAATAAGCCAAAAGAAAAGAAAGGGAAAGAAATAAGCCAAGACAATAAGCAATTAACCAACCTCAAACATCTTCATTAATAAGCTCAAAATCTTTAGTACAATAAGCTAGAATAAGCTTGAAAAGCTTTTACAAAAAAACTTAAATAATAAGCAAAAAACTACACTAAATAAACTTTAAAAAGTAAGCTACAAAAATAAAAATTCTAACACCCCCTTGCTGCGTCTGATGCTTCCATTATATAGCCCAAGTGGGAGTTTGAGGGCAATTTCATCATTTCAGGTGGACAGCCACTCATATTGCAAGATCTGAGGGTATTTTAGACATTTCTTGTGCTCCACCGACTCATAATTGCTTAGTTATTATGCATGATTGAATCGGGATCCCATACCTCGTACCTCATCATTGGCAGCTGTCATATTCTTGATCCACCAATCACCTTGTGCCACGTACCCCATTCTAGAACTTTGTATCTGTCAAACCTCGTACCCGAACCTGCTACAGTGCCTCGTACCTTATCATTAGATAGCCAAGTGTCACCCTGTGATTGGTGCCACGTGGCCTGTCAACAGTCCTGGCGCCGTCACCGGAGCCACCATCGGTCAACGACGGCGGTTAACGGTAGTGCACCACCGTTGATCACCGCCGGACCACTGTCGGACCATCACCGGACCACCAGTCAACGGTGGTTAACGGCCAGTCAATGGACGGGTCAACAGTCGGGTCTGGATTCGGGTCGGGTCAGGTCTGGATTCGGGTCGGGTCGGGTTGACACGTGTCACCACCTTAGTGGTGCTACGTGGCACAAGGCTTATAATTCTCACCCTAGGCAAGCCTGGGGATCGAACTTGAGACCTTGTGGTTGCAACCCTTAATGAACACCAAAAGACCAACATATATACAAAATAAACCATTTAACCCCATTTTGGCCTGGGTCAGATTCATTTATAAAAAAGGGTCAATTTAAAGCATGACAGGTTCAAATAGAAAAGGTTCAAGTATAAAAGGCCGGTACCGTTGGACTCGTAATTTCGTGCTCTTTCCAATGGTGTGATCGTGGGATTTTAACGACTTCATTTGAATCTTGATAAACGTGAAAACGTCATCGAAAGTCACCCAAAAATTACCGTTTTGCTTCATTTTCAATCCTTTATACCTGTAAGACATAAAAACACAATACAAACATATTTCTACGGGCCTACTTATTTATATATTTATATATTTTCCATTTTTTTATATTTATTATTATTATTATTATTTTTTATATTTTTTTATATATATATCATAATAAAACAATAAAAAATTTAAAATTTTGGTCAAAACGTGGTTACGAGGGAACCAATAAAGCACAGGTAAGATCATATTTTGGCAGAAATCCCCCCCCCCCCCACACTTAGAATGGAACATTGGCCTCAATGTTCAAAAGCATCGGGTTTTACCCCCACAATTAGGAACGAAAAAGGCAAATGCAAAAAATTCCAAGTGTGAAAGGGGAAACACAATATATATACATGATCTGATTGTGATTCAAAATAGCTAGATTGAAAACTGGCATTGGAGATTGAAAACAAGCGCGGTCTTTCATGATCTTAAGGAAATCCCTGCAAAAACGGAATCACATACCATAGAAAGAAGCACGCCCCCACACTTGGGGTATAAAATCACACACTTTATTTATCAGAAAATAGAAAATGAAGAAAGACACGTTTGCCTCTGAGAAGCACTTATTTTGTGCGAGTCTCTAGCTTGACTCTCCCCATATCATCGTGATATTAGGGATGAAACATGTGGAAGAGCAAATCCTCCATTGGTGTAGGGGTATATATATATATATATTTAGATATTTTCTAAAATATCTAAATATATATAGATATTTTCTTTTTTAGAAAATATCTTTTTCATTAATCTAATTTCTTTTCCATCTCATTTTCTCTCTCAACTATCTCTCACTCTCTATCTCTCTTTCTCCATTCTTGATTCGGTTTGTGTTTGTGGGTTATGAAGTGAAGTGTTTCGGGTTCCTACAGGGGACATATTGTATTTAGTATTGGGAGTGTGTAGCACTATCACTCCAGGTTGGGCACATGGTTAAGGTTCGGTTCGGGGCTCTAGCATCGTTGTGATTGTTCTTTGAACTAAATATTTTGCTATGCTTGTGTTCAAAATGATTGGTTATAAACTCTATGGATTCACTCAACATTTTGTTAATGTTTTAGCATGTTTATCTCATGTATATGCTTGCTAGCTTGGATGGGACGGAGCATGGATATCGAAGGACGTGGACTTGGTGAACTTTGTACATATGATAAAATGTTTTCAAAGAAACTTAGTCATGCTGTGGCTTATTTAGAAACGAGTTTTCGTAAAGTTTATTGGGACCTTGCAACTCTGATCTTTTTAATAAAAATTGAATGTAATCTTTGTTAGTAAATATTTCTTTTAAAGTCATTTACCGTGACTCGTGTTGTATTCTGCTACTTTGTAAATTTGAGGGTGTTACAATAACGATAACGAACAACTCTAACCGCGACCTAATTAATAGACGCGCTTTAGAAACGAGAAATAAATACGAAACATCAGATAAGACGCGTATAAGAGAAATAGACATCCATAAGTGTTTGCGCTTTAGTTTATATAGTAATATGTGTTATTATGAAAGTGTAAGTTTTATAGTTACGTTACGCCATGTTTTACGAAAAGTTTCTATTTTTGGAAAATTACTATTTTAGGAAAGTTCTAAGTTTTAAGACGTTAATGTCGTCCCCTATATTTTGTTAAGTCCATGATCCTAAAATGCACTCCTTAAACCTAAACGCCTATCTTCCAACTCCATCTCGCTAATAAATATCAAGACTTACTATTTTTAGAAGTTTCCCGTTTTAGAAATCCCGACAATATATTGGTGATGTTTCTAAAGTTTTCACTTAATATACTAGTGTTTATATATGTTTCGCCAATGTTTTGAAAGCTCAAATATGTCCGAATGTGTCTGAAAACCTCTTTTTAATTTCGAGTCAGCACCTTAAATAAGTATTTTTCCAAAAAGTGTTCCAAAAATTATTTCGCCATAACTTGGCCATTTTAAAACCGCTTTTAGTGTTAGATATATGAGAACCTATCCAATCGAAACAAGCTTTCCAAAAACTACCTTCTTGACTATTGAAAACATTTTTAGGTCGACCAAAACCTCAAAACAATTTCGAATCAGCAACCACATTTTTCACAAACGCTACCATAAATCCATCCAAACTTCATAATAGTGCCTATGCTAACCTAATCCCGTTCACTACTAAACCAATCAACAAAACCACAATTAAATCTATTCTAGTTCCATCATCCCCTTTGTTGCAACCCACAAGTTCACTCATCCTTTCTATTATCAACGTAATAATATCAAGACATATGAAAACTTAATTAGTTTATAAACCCACTAGTTTCTTTTGAAAATAACACAAACACCAAGGATATATATAAGACTTAATCAAGAAAAGAGAGATAAAAGAAAGATCAAGTACATACTTACAAGAAGAAGAGATGTCAAGATGAAAGCACAAGATCTAACTATGAACACCTTAGATCTTAAAACCCCAAAGTAAATTTTGTAAAACCTAATTGAATAAATCAAAACCCTAACTATAGATCTTGAACAAGCTCTTGGAATCAAAGAACCAACACTTTCAACCACCTTAGATATGAACAAGAATCAACCTAGAATACTTGGATCTTGAAGGAAATCAAGAAAAAGTAACCCTAAAAGGGTGTTTGTTTTGTGCCATGAGCAAGAAAGAGAGAAAAGGAGATGAGAGATTTTTGATGAGACTTGGAAATGAGATTGATCCTATATTGTGTTATAACATGGGTATTTATAGGAAAGCGGTAGCGGTTTAGTCATGGCTCCAAGTGTCTAGGTGACCAAGCACACGACAAAGGTATGTGTGTTTGTAGGGTTCGGATGCAAAAAGCCATCAAGGGTGGGGGGTTAAGTTTGTCACTTGCAAACTAAATTTAATAAATATGCTTTGATGGAGTTGTGGTCCTCTCCTGGGTGAATCGAAGACAAGAGTGTTAAGAAGTCTCAGTGCATGCCATGAGATAATCATTAAAAAATGTCACCATCTTTGCATGTGATATAGTCTTTAAATTCGAACTAATGATGAAAGATGCTATTGAATTAATTAGTGTGGGTGTATGCGTTATGTTTGGGCGCTGAGGGGGTTGGGACCATAAAATTTTTGACTTTTAAACCCGACACACACGATAACTAGAGTTTACACGAAAAGACTTCGGGTTTCTGGGGTTCCGTTTGATCAAAAACGTAAAAAACATAAATTATACGCTAAAACATAAAAATTAATACCAGGGTCGCACGTAAACTACATAACACTTTAAAATGATAAAATAATGCATATAAAACCTAGACTAATCAAAATCCAAAGCCGGAACGCGTTCGAGAACGATTTTTAGTTTTACGCGGGTCAACTTCCTGGAAAATTGCCAGATTCAATTGTGATCGGAATAGGTTAAAATATTGACTTGAAATTTACTGGGTGTCACATCCTTCCTCCGTTAAAAGAGCTCTATCCTCAAAGCTTAAGACGTAAACGAAGGGTTAACGAAAAGATGAGGGTACTTTTTCTTCATTAGGTCTTCGCGCTCCTAAGTAAACTCCGGACCTCGCCTAGAATTCCTACAGACTTTCACAATCGGGATACGACTCTGCTTCAAACGTTTGAATTCACGATCCATGATTTCAATCGGTTCCTCGATGAAATTAAGTTTCTAAATTTCGTTCAACAGAATAGCTAGCAGTTCATCAGAAAGACACTTCTTCAGAATGGAAACGCGAAAGGTACTATGAACACGGCTTAGCTGATCGGGGAGTTCAAGTTGATATGCAACCATTCCCAATTTAGCAAGAATTTTGAAGGGTCCAATATAGAGAGGGTTTAGCTTACCCCGTTTGCCGAAATGTATCACATGTAAACACACACATCCCTTATAACTTATAAGAATATTAATGATAATATGTGGTAGAAGCCTTATAACACATATTAAATAATCAATGTGCCGTTTTCGGTTTTAAAAAATAAATATGTGGTGCGGTGCGGTTTTTGTGGTGCGGTTTTACGGGTAAAACCGCAACCGCACCGCAAAATGCGGTTTTTCTTTTTTCTTAAAATCGAACCACGGTTTTTGCGGTTTTGCGGTTTTTGTGGTGCGGTTTGGTGTGGTTTTACGGTTTGCGGTGCGGTTTCTGCTCACCCCTACATACCGGTATCCTTCGAGTACCAGAGACCCATGTTAATGGTTCCCTTAAGGTATCGAAAGATCCGTTTTACCGCTTGTAAGTGCTTTTCGATAGGCTTTGCCTGATACCGAGCACATAAGCAGACTGCATAGATAAGGTCAGGTCTACTGGATGTAAGATACATAAGGGATCCAATCATGCCATGGTAAAGTGTAGCATCAACTTGTTTCCCCTGTAGATCTTCATCCAGTTTACTTTTTTCTACCAAGGGTGTGTCGACAGAATCAGTAGTAAGCAAACCATATTTTTTAACAATTTCAGAAGCATATTTAGATTGGTTTATAAAGATGCCTCTGGGACTTTGAGAAATTTGTAATCCTAAAAAGAATGACATCTGCCCCATCATTGACATCTTGAACTTAGTGGTCATCTGATTAGCAAACTCATTACACATGGCAGTATTAGTGGATGCAAATATTATATCGTCAACATAAATTTATACTAGTAATAAGTCGTTCCCAGCTTGCCGTGTAAAGAGTGTTGGATCAACTGCACCTTTGGAGAAATGTTATGAGATTAGGAAGCTTGACAGCATGTCGTACCATGCACATGGTGCTTGTTTGAGACCGTAGAGGGCCTTTTTCAGCTTGTACACATGCGATGGGTTGTCCTGATCAACAAATCCTTCTGGTTGAGAAACATAGACCTCTTCTTTGAGCTCGCCATTTAAGAAAGCCATTTTGACGTCCATTTGGTAGATTGTCATATTCTTATGAGCAGCATTTGCTACGAAGATACGGATGACCTCTATTCTAGCAACCAGTACAAATGATTCCTCAAAATCGATTCCCTCTTCTTGCATGAATCCTTGAGCAACTAGTCTAGCCTTAATCTTTAGTACCCTGCCAAATTCATCCGTCTTGACCTTATAAATCTATTTTAGTTATATCAAAAACACTCTATCTAGACACGGTCCCAATTCCCAAACTTGTAGCCTTTCAAATTTATGAATTTCTTCTTGCATTGCATTGATCCATGACGGTTCGGTCATTGCTTGTTTGAAGTTCTTTGGTTCTATAAAAGTTAGGAAGGAATCAAAATAACACCACATGGCGTCAATTTGGAGTTGCTTTCTCGTAAAGACAGAGCGAGAAGGATCGCCGATTACGTTTTCTATAGGATGATCCTTAGTCCATCTACTAAGGTGTTCAAATGGAGTGTGGGTTTGTCTCACATTCGATGATGATCCTTTAGAAGTCGAGTCTTCATGAAGAGATTTATGAAGTGGATCATCACGAAAAGATGGTGTTTTTGGTGATTCTTCAAAACCTTGAGAAATGTTTGGAGAATGTTCTTGTTTTTGTGTTGATGGAATACTTGTTGATAGAGCATCCTGGTCAATGGAAGTTGACACAAGAGATTCGGCTAAAACCACAGCTCTCGGAGCAGCAGCTTCTTGAACTGGAGAAACAACAATTGATGGAGGAGTGAAGTATTCATCGAACATAGGTTGAAACAAGCGATCCCAATCATCTCTTGGTGGTGGAATACAAGGTTGTTGAGGAATAGGGTTTGGAACGAGTCCTAAACTGGATGTTGCAGGAGTCATAGAATGAAGCCCGGGTCCTAAACTGAATTGTTCAGAAGCCATTGCTGTCAGCTCATCGAATGTCACATGAATTGTTTCTATAATTTTCTGGGTTCTTTTGTTGTAGATTCTGAACGCTTTCTTTGCGGGCGCGTAACCAACGAAAATACCAATGTCAGCTTTTGCATCTAATTTACCCAGGTCGTCATTGTCATTGGTAGGATAACAGAGTGCACCAAAGACATGAAAGAATGATAAATCCGGTTTCTTATCTTGCATAAGCTCATATGGAGTTTTGTTGTATCGAAGGCGGATTAATGAACGGTTTTGGGTGTAACAGGCTGTATTGATTGCTTCGGCCCATAAAAATAATGGAGCTTTAGAAAATATTAACATTGTACGAGCAGCTTCTACAAGAGTTCGGTTTCGCCTTTCGACAACGCCGTTCTGCTGAGGAGTGCGGGCAACAGATGTTTGATGCGAGATGCCAACATTTTCATAAAATTCACGAAGTGTCTGATTGACAAATTCGGTTCCATTATCTGTTCGAACATTACGGACGGTGGCATTCAAACGAACTTGAATATTTTTGATGCATTTGATGATGGCCTCAGGAGCTTCATCTTTTGTCCTCAAAAATCTGACCCAAGTAAATCTTGAGTAATCGTCGACAATCACTAAGATATACCTTTTCCCGTTAATACTCGCCACACGCATCGGGCCACAATACTCTCAATATGCAAATGATATAGTTTTCCCTTGGTTAGTGCTATTCGCTTTGGGTTGTAGGAGGTTTCTTGCTTTTTCCTAATGCACATGCTGAACACAGATGATCTTTCTGAAATTTAAGTCTTGGAATGCCTCGTGCAAGACCGTCTTTAGCTAGCTTGTTAAGAGTACCGAAGTTGAGATGTGATAACCGACGGTGCCATAACCAGCTCTTAGTCTTTGACGCTTTAGATAGAAGACAGATCGGAGATGTTTTAAGCATGTCATCAAGAGAAATTATGTACAAATTTGTGTCTCGGGATCCGGAAAGTAGATCAACACCTTCTAAATTACGAATAAAAGCAATATTTTTTGAAAATTGCAATTCAAGATCCGCATCGCAAAAATTGACTAAACTGAAAACACAAAGTTTATGCCCAAGGGCCCTTCGACGTAGTATACTCTTGAATGAATTAGTAATATTTCCCTGTTATAGTCACCAACCCCATAACTTTGCAATAGGGTCGTTCCCGAAATCTTACTGTACCAGAATTTTACTAACACAGTTAATGAGGCTGGGGGGGGGAAAAAGAGCGGTTCCTGTCATATGTTTCGAACATCCGAAGTCAGATACTTAGAGAACAATTAGATCAACGCCGTTCATGACAAGTGAAGAAGAAGATGGAATATCTGTTAGCATTGGATCCAGGAGTATAGTGGGTTCCGATTCAAAGGGTTTGCAATCTTAGTTCTACATCTTTAGCTTTTTCTCGAACTACATTTTTTAACATTTTTGGGTTTCATGCTGTATACTTTAAGTCTAGTTTTTGTATTTAACTAAAGTGGGAAGTGGTTGTCTTAGGGAGGCAAACTTTAGCTGAAGTGATCATAGTTTTAAAGAGCACGAGTTACCAAATATAGAGAAAGTATGCTGTTGGTTTCTATTAGTCCTACTCGTGAATACAAAACCCGTGGTTTCCAAATATTTTGTTTTTTATGTTTCTTAGCAGATTTAGCATGGCTATTCATATTTTTCACAAAATCAAGAATACACATATCATGAACACCATCAAACATAGATTTCTTACAAGTAGTACAAATAAGTTCAGAATTCACTTTTAACAGTGAATGCTTAACATCAACATCATGAATAGGTTCAACAACATGATTCTTTTTATTAACTTTCCTAGGTTGGGCTTCTACTTTATTCTTCATGTTCCTACTTTTTGTTTACGAGATCTTATCATTCTTTTTATTGCTTGTAGGCTTTGATCCGCAATTACTAGTAGAACACTTCAATCCTGTAGGAGACAACACATGTGTGTTAGAATCTAATGTTGTAGATGACTCTACCTATTTAATATTGCTTGAGGATGTGAAACCTAACTTTCTTGACATTGTTTTGGGTGTGACAGCAACCTTTTTCGCACTAAGTTTAATTGCATTAGGGCATGTATCTCTAATATATACCAGTAACTCCTGAATTCATTGGGCATGCTTACAGGCAAAGTCTAACTCATTATCTAAAGGCTGTTTTACTTTAGCTTGTTCGACTATTCCCCGAAGAATATCAGCTTGTTCCTGAGTGTACTTAAGGTAATCTATGTGAGCTTCCATATTTGCATACCTAAGAGCCAAAGGTTATAAGGTCTAGCTTGAACATTCTAGAACATAGTGTTGGCAGATGGTATTTGTGATGCATTATCAACAATTTTTTTCTTTTTACTTTTTGTAAATCGTCTTTCAATGATGTTATCAAGAAAACCTTATCTTGAATTTAAGCTTTTAAATCCTCATTGTTGGCAGATTTTAAGTTCAGTTTATCAATTAAAGAGTCACTTTGTTCTTTAGTATGAACACGTGGCTTTTTGATTGAGTCAAACTGCTCTTTAAAAACCGGTTTCACATGATTAATTTCATTACAAAGATGCTCGTTTTCCAAAAGCAATTTTGCCACACTATTCTCCAGTTCTACATTTTTCCTTATACCATGTTGCATTCCTTGGTCGCTTAGGATAAGTGCATTGCCTAGCCATATGTCCTTCACCTTTGAACATTTGATAGGCATTTAAACACTTTTGTTATCCACTTGCAATTGTTTCCCCCAAAAAAAAATAAAAAAAACCTTAGTAGCAATTTTCTTATAAACCAGTACCAGAATAACTTTTGCCCTTGGTTCCCCTGAACTTGTTTGCTGCACTTTTGACCGCCATCTTGAATAATGGCTTGGTTTGTTGGATTTGATAAAGTTCTAAGTTGATTATTGGTTTAGGGGAACCTTATGGAGCTACATGTGTTATAAAAAAGCCATTTGCTTGTTGTAGACAGCAATTGGATCATCTCCTGGAGAGAATTACTAAACAGCAAAAACCGGAATCACAAGAGGTGACTCAGTCATCAGTTGTGTGTAATTGAGGGGATTGTAAGAAATTTGTGAACAGATTGAGGTTTGGATGATTTATTTGGGAAGTGGGCTTTTTGTGTTGATTATTGGGCATTGAACAAATCCACTATGTTAGATAAATTTCCAATTCCTGTTATTAATGAATTATTGGATGAACTACATGGGGCCACAATCTTTAGTAAGTTGGATCTGAAATTTGGCTACCACCAGATCCGAATGAAATGAGTAGAATTACAAACACAGTCTTCATACTCATGAAGGTCATTACGAGTTTTTGGTAATGCATTTTGGGTTAACGAATGCACCATCAACTTTTCAATCGCAATGAACAGGTGTTTTGGCCATATCTACATAAGTTCGTACTCGTCTACTTTGATGATATTTTGGTTTATAGCCGTACTGTGGATGAACATCAGGAGCATCTGGCCATTATGTTCAAGTGCTTAAGGGACGAGAAATTATACTTCAATCATAAGAAGTGTATATTCGGAAATACAAGTGGAATTTTAGGGATATCATAAAATGGTGATGAGGTGAGGAGATCAATCATATATTAATGGCGATGACAGAATGGCGATACCGCCAAATCTCAAGGAGTGAGGGGTTTTTATAGGGTTAAAACAGGTTACTACTTTGAAGTTTTTCAGGGTTATGGTAAGATTGGCTTGGTGTCCTCACCGGACTTACTTAAGAAAAGATAGTCTTAAATGGGGACCGATGAGTCTTTACCTGTCACTTTTTGCTAATTATAGGCGTTATGACACAGGTGTAGTATTAGGACTACCGTGTTATTCAAAAAGATTTTACCATTAAGAGGATTGCATCGGGCCAAGGAGTCGGACGGTTCTAATGCAGAAGGGGAGGGCCCCGTGCTATTTCAGTCAAGTGTTAGGTGTGAGCTCAGTTGAAGTCAGTATATGAGTGTGAGTTAATGGCTATCATGTTAGCTATTCAAAAATGGCGACCTTATTTGTTGGGACGCACCTTTATGATTATTACGGACCAAAAAAGTCTGAAATATTTATTGGAGCAGCGAACTATCATGGGGGAATATTAGCGATGGGTTTCTAATTTTTGGGGGGTTTAAATGGGGGAAGGGTTTTTTTTCGGGGAAAAAAGGGGGGGGGGAATTTCAATACCGTCCGGGAAAGGGAATTGGGGCGGAATGATGCTCTTTCACGGAGTGGGGGATGGAGGTCGGGCTAAAACTGACCTCGATAACTTCCGTCAGGTTACGACCAATTATTATAGATCTAATAAAATGATTCTTTGAGCTGGAGGCCTAAGGTTATGCCTTGAAAACTAATGCAGAGGAGATTGGAGGGCTATTTAGTGTTGATGGTGAGATTCGATATCAGGGTCATCTTGTATTACCCCGAACGTCTGAATGGATACTATGAATATTTGATGAGTTTCATGGGAGTGCGATGTGGGGTCACGTGGGTTACTCAAAAAAGTATTTTTTTATTTTATTTTCCCCACTAGAGGCCAGGGGTAACTTTCTAATTGGGCTGGGTAAGCATCAGGATGTGGATAAATTAGTTGCGGAAAAATTGCGGGGTTTGCCAGAAAAATAAGTATTCTAATCGCTCGCCTGCGGGGCTTTTACAACTGTTTGAGTTACTATTTTGGGTATGTGAAGATTTAACTATGGATTTTGTAGAGGGGTTACCCAGGTCGGCAGGTTATAGTGTGGTTATGGTGGTGGTTGATCGCTTGAGTAAGTCAACGCATTTCGTACTGATGAAACACCCTTTTACAGCATCGTTAGTTGCAATAGTTTTTATTAGAGAGATTGTGCGACTCCATGGGATTCCGTGTTTCATTATCTCTGACCGCGGCAAAATATTTATGAGTCACTTTTGGCGCGAGCTTTTTAAATACCAGGGCACTGTTTTGAAACGGGGTACATCTTATCACCTGCAGACTCGCGGGCAATCAGAAGTAAGATCCACTTGGCAAAGTAATAAATTGTGACAGAAGATGACTCGTATGATGACTAGCACCAGAATCTAAGATCCACTTGGCAAAAGCATACCCGAGGATGACAAACCATTACCGGAGAGGTTGCTAAGGCTTGAGGCTGGAAGGCCGAAAACTTTTAAAACTGCTTGATCAAAGATGGATCCAAAGAAGGTGCAACAACACCATTATTAGGTTGAGATGGTCGTTGCTGTTGTGATTGTTGATTCTATGAAGGCAGAGGTGTATGCGTTTTCCCCTTTGCAACATTAGGACACTGATATTTCCAATGACCTTTATGTTTTCAATAAGCACACTCATCAATAGAAACTTTAAAGTGATGCCTATTTTTAGTGCCAGGAGATGTCATGGTACGTTGTGTAAAAGCAAAAAATCAAAAAGTTTCCAAACAATCTTCTTATCATCATGAGATTTTCAAAAGAACTTTTATTTCAAAGAAGTTTATAACAATTGAATCAACAAAATGGTAAGGGATCACGAAGTAAATTAGAGCCTCGCAGTTCCTCGTAAAGTAATGACGTAGTGTCCTAAGAAACTGGAATCAAAATGTTATGAGTCTCTCTTTTAACATATGGATCAAAGCTGTCAATTCTAGTGGTTAATCAAAGCTTAACTGATCCCATAGAAAGACATAGCTGAGGTAAAATTCTTGAAGCCCATATCATTCTTACTAAAATAACGGGAATTATTTTTCTCTAAGCTTTTATTTGTTTGGCAAAATTAGATTATGTGTATAATTTAGTAAATGATCCCAAACAGTTAGGCCAGGGTCATATTTTTCCAATGAGCCCCAGTAGATAGGTGGCAGAAATTATTAAATCCAAGTTATAACCTTGGGAATTATCAACTCTCATATATCCAAACCACACCTGCATAATTCTCAATTAATAGTTACAGGTTTTGTTTTGGTACCCGAAATTATAACCCCGCATTGGTACCCCACAAAAATTTTTTCATAGCATAAATTTAATAGGAATAATATTTTACCATCTATTGAGAACACTAATGGATTACAATGAATATCTATACGGAGCATCCTTGATTGCAAAATAACAAGCCAATCAAATACGGAAACCTTAATCGAGCAAAGCCAAATACAAAACAAACAAAAACTTAAATAACTGATTACCAAATCACGGAAGCAGGCAGACAAATAAAAAAAGACGATAAAAAACGCACATACCCCAAATCAAACTAACTAATTATTGCAACAAAGAAGGTCTCGAAAAACTAACAACCTTGAGGCTGTGATACCATGTTAGAAAACCAATAAGAAACCAAATATACAAATACAAAGTTTATTGAATGGTGAAATTAAACTAATGAGAATACAATAAGTATTTATACGACTATAGAGGGTAAAACCTTAAAAACTAAATGGGCGGTTGGGCTGGGCTAAATAATGATAACAACTTGTAAAGTTTATTATACTTTGCATAAATTCAAGTGTTATGTAACATTCTACTAGTTATATGAAGTGTAGATTAGTTAATAACATTCCACAAATATAATTTTTTTTAAATTAGCAAACTGTATTTGAAATTACTTAAAATGAACCATTTATAAGATGGCTTTTTCCAAAACAGCCCACGCATCATTTATATTTTACGAAAATGGCTAAACAATTTAGGTCCTTGGATTAAAGAAACAACGAAACCTTATTTATCCACGTAATTAAAATCATGCGTTTCATATGTTATAGCGCCAATAAAAGTAATCAAAAAGCTACTAAAAAAACAAACACTGCGAGATGTTTTTTAGGTAATTTACTATAAAACTCGCCTTAAAAGGAAGTAACAAAAATGAAAAATTTTGGCGCGGTTTTCATAGTGTGGGGTTATTTTCCAAAAACGCGCTTCATTTAGTTGTCATAAAGTGTCATATGCACGTCAAGTTATCACTAGTATGCACATAAAAACAAAATGAGATGAGTTTCCATTTAATTTAAAACACATTCGCGCCACTATGTTTTAAATTGACAAAAAAAGATGGTAGGGTTGTTGGAATATGCTAGTTGGATCCGCGTTAAATACATTAGAAATACGTGAGCATGTTGGGGGCACACACGTTAGAATACGAAGAGTATGTTTTACTTCACGATATAATTTAAATAGTCGTTAATTTACGTTAATTGTTTAAACTAGTTTTTATACGGAATAGTTTTAAATATAAAAATCCGGGGACCTAAACCGGACAAAACCCGAACCCCGGGGAGCCCATTGTTGGTCGAAATCCCTAAGGGTTTTAGAAGGGGGTGTTTGTTTGGTTGTAGGATTAAAGGAAGGGGAAAAGGAAACAATAGTTTCCTTGTTGTACAAGAATTATGGTTTGGGCTTGTGCCTATATAAACACAACCCCTACACCTCATTCTTCATTCAATAAAATCCCTAAATCACTAGATAATTTTCGGTGCTCCCTCTTTTCCCAAAAACCCTAACCGAAAACCCTAAAACCCCTTTTTAGGATTTTTAGTTCTCTCCTCAAAACCAAATTCGATCCAAAACCTTTAAGGTTTTCGGTTTTTCTTGTTTCTCCTTGTTTCGACTCGATTCAAGATTTACACGAGGTATTTCTGTTTGGTGTTACCTTTGCTCGGCGAACAATAAACCGCAAACTAGGTGTTTTCGGTGTTGTTTTCTTTTTGGTTCACAATTAGAGTAAACCTAATTCGGGTTTGACGCATTTTTCGGAATCAGTTTTTCGGTTTACGTTGGTTTTCCGGTTCAAGCTTAAGGTGGGGCGTTTGGTTCGATTATACCAATATGGGGGTGTTTGGTTCATCTGAAGTGTCAAGGATAGACAAACTTAGGCATAGACTTGGTTGAAAGTGTTTGTGTGAGCAAGCCATAGAGGCGATAATTTTAACGCTATTCGTTTCAAGATCTTATGGCTTTAAAGTATTAGTTTACTTCCCTTTGTTATGATGTTAATATCTGTGCTTAAACTAGATTCATTCCGCTCGTGATTGTATCGTAGCTAGTACTTGGTTACCTAGTTGTTTAAATCCCAAACAGTGGCATCACGATGTTCTAACTTGTTTTGGCATTAGGGTACATGTTTTTGAATTGTATATATGTCTTTGAATTGTACACGCTAGGTGATTTAATTCATATCATGATCTGCTGGCGTTTTTATATTTTATTATGCTGCGTTTTATATTTTATTTACTGTTTTCTTGCAAATATGGCAAAGATTATGCAAATCCTTGTCATAATTAAATAAATTTTGTAGATTTAGATCTTGAAAACTATTAATTGTTAATATAGGTTAAAAAGGAATAAAATTAAATAGTTAATTTAGTAGATTTGTTTCCTTTTTATAGTAGATCACACTATATATCTAAAAGATCTTGATTTTTATTTATGGTAATTAAAATCTTTTAATTTTTGGAAACTAGATCTTTTAAATATTTAGTCTGATTTTGTTTCCTATTCCGGCCATAAGACCTACTCAATCACTTTTGTGATGAATGGGGCGATCTAGGCACATTGATGAAAACCTAGTGAGGGTCTTATGGTTCTCTAATTAGGGAAGACTCGCAAGAGAACTCGGATTCTACATGTTTACTTATTTATTTAATGTCATCTTTAGTATTCATCTGCTTATGTGCATATCTTTACTTGATTACTCGTATACACGCCTAATATATATGCAATACGGACTAATACTTATAGAGAAAGATGATATTAAATCAGGTCTATTAATTACACGCCTAAATACATGTTCATTGTGACTACAAAGTTGTTTTACATGCCTCTTTGTACACGCTTATAACACATTTATGTGAATACCCCTATGTAAATTTTAAGTCAATGCCAGCCAACCAAGAACACGTGCATTTGGATTGACCTCTTTGGTCAGACCTTAGGGTCATTTTAACCCATGGTAAATTTGGTTCACTAGTCAGACCTCTAACTATTTTTGCGCGTTCCTGCTTGGTGGACTTAAATCCGGTTACCTGGTCAGAACTCAGACTTGAGGCATAAGATGAGAACTAAACATGCTCATGCCATTATTATATGATTACTAATGTTATGACTGGTCTCATAAATCTAAGAGTTGCATTAAATGCAAATAACGCTCGTCACTTACCTCTTGCCCTACTTATTACTCACTGGTCAGACCTCTGGTCATAAGTAGGAGGTCAAGTTGGATCTTAGTCTAATTAGTAAATTAATTGGGTAGTTAATTCTATTAAGAATTTAATTATCGAAAATACTAATAAATTTGAACTTTTTCTAAATGTAGTTGACTACCTCCGTAGTAAACAATTCGTTATTCAGGACATTTTTTGAAAAATAAAAATTAACTGGAACCAACTTCATGGAATGGTATCGCAATCTTCGGATTGTGCTCTCTGTTGAAGACAAGTTACCATTCCCGGAGCAGCCAATACCTGCTATGCCAGTTCCACCTGCTGGACAAGTACTTCCTCCGGATGTCCTTAACACCCACATTGCTTAGGTCAAGGATTCAAAGGAAATTACTGGTCTAATGCTTATGACCATGGATATAGATATCCAAAAGAATCTGAAACACCTTGGTGCATATGATATGCTAAAGGAACTGAAAAGATTGTATGCACAACAGACAGATCAAGAACTTCTTCAGACTGTGAGAGAATTTCACGCGCGCAAACAGGAAGAAGGACAGTCTGTAAGCTCTTACTTTCTCAAAATGAAAAGCTATATAGACAACTTGGAGTCAGTCATGCCATGACTCAAAAACTTTCTGTAAGCCTTATCTTGGTCACTAAGAAAGGAATATGATGGTTTTGTGCAAAATTATAACATGCATAGCATGGGGAAGACCGTGACTGAGTTGCATGCTATGCTGAAGCTACATGAGTAATCTCTTTCTCCAAAAGAAGCTGCACCTACTCTTCATGCTATAAGAGCAGGGAGACAAACCAAAAGAAGAAATCGCATAAGGCTGCTAAGGGGAATCAAGGGAAAGGCAAAGCAAAGATGGGCTATGCACTTGTGCTAGCGTCACCTTTTGCTCCTAAACCCAAGAATCCTCCAACACCCAAGAAGGATAATCCAGCGAAGGACGCGATCTGCCACCAATGTGGTGAAGTAGGTCATTGGAGAAGGAATTGTCCCGTTTATCTCGCCGAGTTGATGAAAAAGAAGAAGCTATCTCAAAGAGCTAGCACTTCATGTATTTTCACCATAGAACTCTACTCTTTTCCTTGTACATTTTAGGTTTACATTACGGGTTATGGCACTCATATCTGTATAACTACTCAGGGTCTCAAGGGACGTAAGAAACTGAAGCCATGAGCTTTAAGTCTGTACGTGGGCGATGGTCATCATGTAGCAGTTGAAGCTATTGGAGAATTTCACTTGTGTCTCTTTAGTGGACTAGTTTTAATTTTACACAATTGTCATTATGCTCCCTCTATCACTAAAGGCATTATTTCAGGTTCACGTTTGTACAAGGATGGTTTTGTTAACCGCTTTGAGAATGATAATTCAATTTCTGTTTCTAGGAATAATTTGATTTATTTTAATGCTATCCCACGGGATGATATTTATGAAATTCTTTTGTCTTCTTCCAATATAAATGATAGTTCTATGTATGTTGTTAGCAATAAAAGAGCCAAGCTTAACTTGGACTCTGCTCTCTTGTGGCACTGTCGTCTTGGACACATTAGCAAGAAAGCATTGAGAAGTTGCAACATAATGGACTTATCAATTCAACTGACATCAAGTCTTTTGAAAAGTGTGTTTCCTGTATGTCTGGAAAGATGGCAAGAAAACCTTATTCACATCAAGTGGAAAGGGCATAATTATGAAGTATGAAATTAACTTGAAATTACTATTGAACACAAGTGTTTTCGTTCATAATTACTTTAGTTAATATAATTATGTTTGCTTGTTAACACATAATTATAAAGTCTTTGAATTAATCCAATGGGAGCCTTCATAACATAAAGTTAGTAGTAAGATTGTTATGTCTTCTTGATTAACACATGAACAATAAGGTTCTTGAATTATTCAAAGACTCAGAACGTATACTTGACATGTTTTTTTTTCTTGAAACACATGAACATTGAGTTATTGTACTATTCAAATAAATATACATTATAGCATGTACTTAGTTTTAAAATACTTGTATTCAATTTAGTTCGACCCAATTGACAAGTATTTGATCCAAAGAGAATTAAGTTATCTAAGAAATTCTGATGTAGTCTCACAATTCCAATACTCATAGAATACCACATTATTATGGTATGTCTAATGTGTTGAAACAAACTATATTCATATTGTTTGATTCTTGATAACTTAAATGGCTCTACCTCCAAATCGATCAAGGTTAGAAATTTGCGTGTGTCAATAGATACAACATCAATATCGTTTCAACCCTAGAAGGTATTCAGACTTGTCTATTTATGGATTTGGGATGAATCCCATTATGTCTTTAAAGTTTTGAAATTTATTAATATTTTATGAAGTATATTATTAACAAGCTAGAAATGAGAACTTTAAAATGTATTTTGTTGTCTCAATCAAGAAGCTTAAATACTTAGTATTTAGAGAAGTATCTCTTCTTACAAAACTAAGTGAGAGTATTTATAAATTTTGAAAATATTCAAGAACAAAATATATAACCTTCTGAATTCACTTGTTGATGTCATACTAAGGTTAAACATGAAAATGTCGAACCAAAGTATAATGTAACTCTCATTCATAAATCCGCAAGGATGCCTAATCAATAGAGTGATATTTTATATCAATGCTGAGGATTATAAGTTAGATGGTCATAGTAAACCTACTAACTAATAAGATGAATTATCACATCTTGAATCCAATAAATATCTTAGAACTATGAATGACAAGATGTAGTCCTTAAAAGGCAATCAATGTTTTAAGCTTGATTAATCTTTTACCAAACAACAAAATGTAAGGTAATAATGAGTTTGTTTTGAAGAAAGGCTCATAAGGACAAAATTGTATACATATTAATGCCTGACTAATGACAAGAGTTTTTAATCTTACTCAAGCAATTGACTATGATTAAAATCTTTTCTTTCTAAACGGCATTAAATTATAAAGATAACTAATTATCATAAGGGTTTCTTGAATCTGGACATATGACGAATTATGGATATAACTCTTTTCCTTAGTGATTTACCTTGTCGTAGAGGACGATGTGTAATCAAAAGGGTTTCTGAGTCTATATTTGGTAATATGAACAATTATATTTTTATAAATCCTTTCTTTATGATTGAGCTTTTACCGGCGACGGTGTGTAATCTAAAAGTTATTGAGTTTAAAAATAATTTTATAAAGTTTACAAGATAATTGAATCAAAGTGTGGATTGAATCATGCATCTAGGAGCTAAAATCTTAAGTTTAATTACAATATGATTTTTGATTAATTTCCTAAAATCTAAGCAAGATGTTAATCCTTGATATTGGAATGAAACTTCACTTAGGATTTTAGGAAATTAAACAAATGATCTAGGAATAAATGTTTAATTAAATAAGCATATGCAGTGATAAAGTCCAACACAAATGTAAAATGCCACCAACACAACAATCCTCATTTCATTTAAAACACTAGTATCAAATGGTATATTTCACTTGAGATAATTTATTACATGGATGGAAACCTTATGTTTTTAACTAAGGATTCATCATGTATATGTTATATTGTGTATGAGACTGATTGTTACTTTTGCATAAGAGCAAGATGAGCTAACAACAACAATATCTAATTGAGAGTATTTAGATAACAATATCTAATTGAGAGAATTTAGATGATTGGTTAATACAAATGTTTACGAATTATATAAGGCATAATGTTGTTTGTGTACAACTGATGCTAGAGAATAATCAATTATAGTTTAAGCAGGATTTCATCATTTATGATGAATCTGCAAACTAGATATGCTCAGCTAAGAGCATTGTTGCACTACACATTAAAGAATAAGAATACTTTACATTTTAAGAAACTGTAAAGATGACTGTCTGAGATAGGAATGTTGTTGACTTTAAATACCCCATTAAAGGTACTGTCAAATTTCCCATACTATGATGCTATGCATGTATGCAAAATATACATACGGACACTTTTCTTTTTTTTATTTTATATTTACATATGATTCAAATCTTTCACAAATTTGTGAATATGAAACAAGTGTTCAGAAAGTTTACTCAGATAACTATTTAGCTGTCTTGTAAAGAACAAGTTGAGAATGTTAGAAACATTGGACTTCAACTTGCTAATTTGTTTCATGCATATCTGTTTTAGTATTTGGATAATTGGATTGTAGATAATTTTTTTCTTTCTGAATTGATGAATAAAGATATTTGGTGTTTGTTTTCATTCATATAATAACTGTTATTCTATATTTGCATGTTTAATCCTTGAATGATTTATCATTCTAAATATGTCCATTGTCGGTTAACAATATGGGAATATTGTTACATAAGACAAATGTGAGTGTTGGCTGATATTCTTGAATATATGGCTTGTTCCCGCCAAACTCATGTGTATTCACACGGGATGCATATTGGATACCCCAACCTTCTAATATTTACTTTTGGATCCTCATCATAAGTAATATATCGAAAATGGTTTGAATAATTCATCCTTAGACTTGAGATACAAGCAAATTCTGTATGTGTGAATATCACTTTTTGATTATAAGTCAAACGCTATCCTGAATAAGATAGTTATAAAGGCTATTCTTAGAAGTGATGTGAAGCAGCATCCATAACACTTGTAGTCAACAAAGAATTTGTTCCTCCACTTGATATGTGCAGAAAGATACCATGGGCCCTCTCCAGAATTAATCAGATAATTGCATGGCCGTGCCCAAAGGATAATACAAGATGATTCTTGATTACACTTGGTAAATCTGAATTATTTCTATAACGAGAAACTAAAATGTTAAACTATATGGAATGAGTTAGGATCCATATCCATGGTTTAATGGTATAGAGAACAAAAGGAGGATAAAAGCAAGAAATAGATAACCATTATAAGCTAAGATTATTCCTGAAACTTTATCTCAAGTATTTCTAATTTAAAGGTAATTGTATATGTTGCTAGACGTTGTCAATTATCAGTATTGATGCAATCTGCTACTCTAACTTCCAAGTGGGAGCTGTAGGAATATGGTAGTTGGATCCGCGTTAAATAGATTAGAAATACGTGAGCCTATTGGGGGCACACACGTTAGAATACGAAGAGTATGTTTTACTTCATGAAATGTATTTAAATAGTTGTCATTTACCGTTACTCTTATAACTAGCTTAACGATCTTTTAAATAATAAACCAAGGGATCAAATTTGACAAAAACTGAACCCTCAGGGTGCCCTAAAGTGGCTGGCCCCCTAGGTGCTTCTAGAATAGGTTTTGTGTTTTAATTTGGAGATAAGGAGAGGAATTGGTATGTGATTAGGATTTAGGGGAAATTCTAGTTTATCTAAAACTAGGGTTTGGGTACTATAAATACACCAACCCCTAGCCCTCATAATCATTGATTCAC
>BQNB010000315.1:2120-54888 GCA_026074375.1 Tanacetum coccineum
GATGAACTAAGATTGCACTTAACCATAGTCCCAGATGAAGAAAAAGAAGTGGACTATGAGATACTTGACAGAAAATATCATATCAAAGAATGGAAGACAGAGTGTCTTGGAGCTAGACCACAAACTGATCAAGCTGAACACATTGAGGAGATTAATCTAAATGTGGTCATTAGGAGTAATAGACAGAAGAGATACTTTAGTACTTTGATGACAGTATTGTCCATATTTGATAGAGAAGATCTGAATGTTGTGTATCAACTGGTAATGGAAAAATACCAAGATGAGATGCCTGAAGGATTTTGGATTTGACAGAGTACTTGGCGATTTGATGGTAATGTTCAATCCAGAATGATGAAAATGAGTTTTTGGAATGCACAGCAAGATTGGAAGATTGTGAGTTGGAGGTGCATGGTTCTTCGGAAGTAATACTTTAGGACTAACACAGGTTTAGTTTCATTATATGCTGGTAGAGAAGAAGTATCCTTTGAGAAAGGAAGTACTGATGCAGATGTTGAAATTGAAGTTAGAGTCTGAAGAAGAGAATACTATGGCATTGGAATTGATTAAATTTGTCAAGAAGATACTTGCAGAGTTAGAATCTGAAGAGTAAGACTGATGGGATTGAGAAGGGTTTGAGTGTTGGCTAACTCCACTACAAAACAAATGGTCATCAGTCACCATGCTTACAAATAGGCATAAGAATGTAGTCCATAGCAAATGGCTTGTGTAAGACTCTCAATCTTTTATGTGTTGACAATTTACCAAAAATTGTAGGTTCTCAATCACCTTGCCTTCTGTGCGTGAAGAGGTGGATAGTCCATGAATCTAACAGTTCATGGTAAAGACATTATTCAAACTCTGTTGATAGCTGATAGTTTGCTAAAAACTATATGGTTTATCAATGCATCATGTTATTGCAATGAAGCATTGGCTAGTCCAAAAGCAAACGATATTTGGTAAAGACAAATCAATTTCATTGATGGTTGACAGTTTACCAAAAACTGTATGGTCTATTAATCACCATGTTTTTTTTAAATAGAGTTAGCTTATTCCCAGAGCAAACAGCTACTGGTAAAGGAACATCAAATCCGTTAATGGCTGGTAGTTTGCCAAAAACTACAAAGCCAACTTAGTTGGATTGTTGCTGAAAAGATGTTGCTGAGTTGCTGAGAAGACAAAGTTGCTGCTGAAGAAGGATAGAGTTTACAAGTTCAAGAAATGATATGAGTGTTTGGATACATCCTCTATGCATTAAAGAAGTTGAAGAAACATGAAGTTAAACAAGTTCAACATTCATGTTTAAGGGAGGATTGTTAGGATTTATGGTTTTAGTACGTTAGTTAACGAAAATACAAATAGGTAGTACTGGTTAGTTATAGATTAAGTACGACACAGTATAAAGTAGTTAAGTACTGATCGATTAGTTTAGTTACGTTAGTTAGAAAATTGTTAGTACCGTTTAAGGATGGTGTATGATGAGATCTTAAGGAAAAGAAAGTATGCGTTTTGTAAGCCAGTTCTGTTAGGGTTTATCATTTCCAGTTTAGAAAAAAGGATCCATTGGGCATAGTTAGATATACGTCCTCAAGATATCTCATAGCAATATCATATCTAAAATAGTTAGTAATCTGTAAAGTGTTCAAAGCAGATTAATAGAAGTTGTTATTTAGTTATACATTGTTTTTCTTAGTGCTTGTGTTGAGATTCCGCATCAACATATAGTATTAATAATCAGTGTTTCTATATAGTCAGTTGTATTTATACATCTTGGCTATCATCCGTTATAGGCTGCAAAGATCTATTCATTAGGGACTCACAAAATACATGCAAAAATGTCAACAATAATGTTGGTGAATTCATAGGTTTAAGTAAAAACAATATTGAAATAAATCAAGTAATATTTAAGTAAGAAAAGTAGCGTTACAACATTTCAAAAGAATTGTTGTCGAATCCAAGTAGTAATTTTATAAATCTCAGTATGCATAGTAAGTGGACACAAGTGATAGATCAACCACGACAATGCAACGAATGCTGTATTTTTTTTTATTTTGGGTAAGTAATAGAATTTCCGCATTAAGCTCGTGACAACCGATCCCTTTGACGAGAAAATATAGTTTGCCCCAAAAGATTAGGTATTATTGCTATATACCTACTTCTCAGAGTAATATATCCGTTTAAGAGTGGGTGTTCCAAAAGGATTCAAACCCCGGACGGGGAGTCACCCCATAGTACTATTTATTACACTAGCGTCTACCCATCACAGGTAGTTAACGGTTCACGATATTAGGGTCTTTAGCAATAGGTACTCCTACGATAATTCACAATAACGGGTCAAGAATACCCTTCAAGCACTTGTGTCCAATTTAAAACAGGTATATGTTCAAAACTCACGGTTTTGTAAATAGATAAACAATGATTTCAAATCATTTAGTAAGCAATTTAAGCTTTAATAAATTCAATGGTAAACAACCATTTATCAAACATGTATTAGAAATCATGTGAAAAGCAAGTAAAATCTTTAGTAAAAACATTCATGTAACGCTTATGAAATTTGGAATCAATAATTTTTCTTAATAAAACGAGCATGTATTCTCACCCCGAAAATAGTTATGAAAACCATTAAAGAAGAAAGGATGGGGCTATGAACTCACCTTAGGAGTGATGAAGACCAGGAGTAGATGAATCATCGGACAAGCGAGAAGCGTCTAAGCACAACCTAAAGGGTGTAACACAGGCTTTGATGGATAAGAAGATCGATACGTAAAAGTAAATCAAATGATCACGAGATATGTTTCCGAGATATGCATGGCATTGCATTATAACTTAACCAAATTATTTTTATCCCTAAATTGGTATACAACCTGCACTTATACTACATTAAGTGTCTACTAAGTCTTGCTTAGTGATTCTTATCTTATTACTATGTAGTCGCACTTTATTTCTCAGAAAAGGTAAAATATGTTGCTGAATTTTTAGTCAATTTACAAGACATATCTCTTTAAACCTATAAAAAGAAACTACAGGAATGGGGCTCTTTGACCCTGGAAAAATACTTAAGTCTAGTTTCCATAACATTAGGACTTTTAATTAAACCATTTACCAATCCACGGGAAATGAGTTTTTACTAATCATAACTCAAAACAGAAAGTTCGCTAAATTTCTAACGCTTACGCTTTTGGCCATAAATCCTATTCTATAATAGTAATCAAGTTGAATCCAAAGAGAGATGAAAGCTTATGATGTCTAGTGTTTAACCATGTTTTAAAAACCCAACACTTTTGTTGATCCCAATGAATAGATCTTTAATTCCTTAGCTTGATGTAAGGTTTAGTATCCTTGGATAAATCCAAAAATACTAAGAATGAAACTTTGAGTGAATGATATAAACTATGCGAAATCTAGTTTATACCACTAAGAAGTGTACTCAATGAAACAGTAAAGTATGTTTGACACATAGAAAGATATAACCAACACAATAAGCTATCAATTTATATTAATACGATCACTCTATTGAGTGATAGGTTACAACCTTTCATAGCTTATGCATTCTATGGAAACTGATATTTACAACATTACTAGGATCTCTTTTATTCACCAAGGATGTCTCCTTTACACAGATAAACTACAAATCTTTTTAAACTTTCAATAAGATAGATCAATTTATCTTCCTAATACATAATCTTATACATATCTTCCTATCTTTATAGAATATATACTTTGAACTAATCCATGCATATCCCTTCACACGTCTTTATCTTCATGCAGTCTTCAGTCTTTAGCAGTATTAACTTCTTCTTAGCAGTATTAAGTTTATACTGACAGTACTAACTTTTGCTCTAGCAGTACTTACAAACTCTTTAAGCTTGGCAGTACTAAGTTGAGCTAGCAGTATAAACTTTTTAGAAAACCTTAATTCCTAACAATCATCCCCTAAACTTGTGATTTACCTTGAATCATCAAGTTTTTTAAATTATCCTGTCAGAGAGGATTCTTCCAAACATTTTTCTACTTCTAAAATTATGATCTTATAAATTTAAGAAGTACAAATGCCATTTCACTTTCATGATCAATCTTTAGTTTTCTATTTAACATCTTTGAAGCATTTCTTTGAATATGTGGGTATTTTTCTTCTTTTACATCATCCCTGTGAAGCAATTACATTTTCCATTAACAAAATATGAATTCCACATGAATCAATTAGTCTCCAACTTATCAAATTGTATCCATGTTGATTTCTCCAGACTTTATCTTCTTTATCAGGCTCAAATAAGGTCTTCAGATCTCCCTACAGCATCAAGTCATATCCTTCTGGACTTGTTGTTAATACTTTCTTTTACTAGTCTTTGTAGATCCCAGTCACATCTTGTTCTGTCTAAATCATTAATCATCTCATGAAAACTTAGTAATTCTTGGACTTCCGTCTGCCCTGAGATTTGATAATTACATCAAATTTTCCTGTCAGGCATATGTGACTCTCAATCAACTATTGGATACTTAGTAGATAAAGACTCAACATCCACAGCAAATTCTTCTCCTGGAACTATATCCAAATAAGCTTTAAGTTCTTCCTTTTCTGTACTATCTTCCATCTTTTGCCTTTTTTCACCTTCTTCACTTTGCTTTTCACTTGCTCTTTTCTTAGCAAGTGTTTTCTTTCTACTGCCTCTAGATGGCTTACTACTATCATCATTTTTTTTGTAGCTTTTCTTCTTCAGCATGTTTCTTTTGTTGAAGATCAAATCCAGGTCTCTTCACCACTTCCTTTTCAATTTCAGAATCCTTAGGTACAAAAGCTTGATTTTGATCCCATACTCTTTCAAATATAGGTCTTATATCTTCATAGCTCATTCCTTTGAAATGACTCTGCTTATATCCTCCCTGCTTCTTCAAATACATGCACATGTTCTTCCTTACATCAGCTTTAGAGAAAGATCTGTTTTGTTGTGCATGATATCTGAGTACAACAAATCAATATCATAAGCTTGAGTAGTTTCAGCCACATCTTCTTTCCTTTTATCTAACTCCTTTTGCAATTCCAGGGCTTGTGCTAGATCATACTTCTTTTGTTCTTGCCTTGCTATATCAATCACTTCCTGTAATTGTTTAGCTATTTCTGCATCCCTGGCAATCCTTTGTCTTTCTTCTTTATTAATCTGTTCTTGTAGTCTAATAGCTTCTTCATGTCCAAGTCTTTCTTGTTCTAGTTACTTCTTTGTCTTCTTCTGAACAGATTCATCATCTTTCATGATAGCTTTTCCTTTATCTTTTCTCTTTTCTGCACTCCTTCTGATATAAGCTTGTCTTTTAGGAGTGGTAGTACTAACTTCAAGAATTACACTAGCAGTACTAACTAGTACCTCAGCAGTTAGTACTAATTTCTTTTTCACCCTTTTCACCACTACCAGGATCTTCCACTAGTTCAGTAGGCTCTTCTTGTTCTAACAGTATCTCAGTATCAGCACTAGTCCTCCCCTGAGTCTCAGCATCCTCTTGAATCCATGAAGTTCCTTCATCTTGTACCAATGAAATAGAAGGGTTTTGATTAATCTATGCAATTATCCTCCCCTATTTGGAAGGATCATATGAAATTCCTCATCATAAAAAGACAACAATCTTTGTTTTTTCTTCTAGATTTTGCTTTGGCTTTTACCTAGTGCTTCAACTTCTGCGCCCCTCATATGAGCTTAGTGTAAGCAAAAACATATGGGCGTGCAAATCATCTCCCATTAATTATATTGATGATTATAACAGACACTTATTTACAATAACACATAATAATGACTAATAGACTTTATTAAGTTTTATAATTTTGATGGATAAAATAAGCATAGTTGCCCGCGCGTTGCTGCGGGGCGGGTGGTTTTTTTTTCTTTGATGTATCTTGTAGTTTTTTTTCTTTCGCTTTTGTTTTTGTAGTTGGCATATTGGTAAGGCCGTTAATTTGGTTGATGCGAAGATGTATCTTGTAGGTTTTGTTTTTTTCTTTTGCTTTTAATTTTGTGTTTCGTATGTTGGTGTCACTTGGTTTAAATCTTTGTTAAAAAAAGTTGTGTAAGGTGGTTTTTTTAAAGTTTTATTCTTTTTCGGTGTTTTTTTTTTGGCCATATTTTTATGGACTTTTTTTATGAGTATTGAGTGGGAATGTATATGCGCATTGCGGCGGGGCTCACTTGTTTGCAGTACATGTATTAATATAAGTTATTTATATAATTTAAACTTTCATAGAATTGTACGTTTTTAACCCTTGTCGTTTATTTTAAAATTATTAGGTAGTTTAGGGTATGCTTTGAAAGTATGTTTTTCTTAAATATATATATACAGTAAACTTCTACATTTTTTATAAAATCGTACGTATATCGGAAGCATTGCAATATTGTGCTCGTTTTGTTCGCAATTCGAAGATCTTTGCTTGAGTATTTTTTTATCTGAATGAATCGGTAGATATGTGTTATATAATTGATAAATACAGTTTATTATATAAGAAAGTCGTAAATAGTTAAAAGTTAAGGGTACGTTTTGTAATTTTTTTTTCTATCTATATTAAACTTCGACATTTTTTATAAAATCATGCGTATGTCGGAAGCATTGCAATATTGAGCCCGTTTTGTTCGCAATTCGAAGATCTTTCCGCCACTATTTTTTGATTTGAATGAGTCGGTAGATATGTGGTATATATTTGATAAATAAAGTTTATTATATAAAAAAGTCGTAAATAGTTAAAAGTTCAAGGTCCGTTTTATAAATTTTCTTTATTTATTTATTTTGGGCCCGGGAAAAGTTTTTTTACAGTTTGGGCCGTTGTTGTTGGGCTAAAAATTCGGGCCGCAAAATACGACGTCAAAACGACGTCGTATTTTTCCACCTATAGTATATATATTAAATAGTCATGTAACGCTTAAGTAGTAGAAATCAATAAGTTTACTTAGTAAAACAAGCATGTATTCTCACCCCGAAAACAGTTTATGAAAACCATTAAAAGAGAAAATATGGGGCTATGAACTCACCGTAGGTAGAAGTAGTCGGACAAGAAATCAAATAAAGAGAGTAAGCACCAACGAATCAACCACAACCTAAATATAAGTGGCGCGTCATTAGAAGCTTTAAATATTACCACGTAAATGCATAATTGCATATAAAGAAATATGTACATATATATTGCATATACATAACCATGTGCTTAGAATCCCTACACGCACCTTAAAACTCTTATATTCACATCCCAAGTGTTTTTCTTAAGCTTACGAAATATTTACCCTTCCGTTTAATTCCTATTTAGAAAAAGTTTTCACTTTTAGAAAGTTACTAATTTTCGACCTTACTATTTTTAGAGGTGACAAAAAGTTTTAACCCGGCCTATGGAGTATAATATTTCTCGCCTAAACATTCTTAGGTTTATAAGACTCTTACCACTTCATATGATCTCTTTAATTTTTAATTTTTTTTTACTAAATTTGACTTTTATTAAGTCAAAGCCTTTTCTAGGTTGACCCTCGGGTTTTAACCCAAAACTGCCCATTTTGAGACTTCGCAAGCCTCGCGAAAAAGTAAACGGCATTTTGAACAACTTTTTAGTTTTACCTGAGACCCAAAACTCGACAGAAAATGATGAAAATGCCCCTTTCTCAGGTCTGATGTAACTAAAGAAATATGAAAAACGCAGATTTTCTCTAAGCTTTTCGGCATGCAATTACACTTTTTTAGACTTAGCAAACCTCGCGAAAAGGTAAAACGTCATTTTAAACAACTTCTTAGTTTTAACGGAAGGCCGATTCGGACCAGAAAGGGCCCAAAACGACTCACGAAAATTGCATCAGCAAGTATTAAAATATAAAGTTCAGAATTCGGTTTTATTGATTTCTAAACTTTCGGAGGCCATAAAAACTTCATTTTTAAAAGTTACGGGACGTGCGACCTATCGAATCGAAGCTATTAACGTCCCCTAACATAATTAAAGATTTAATTTTAGTTTTTCAAAGTTTGACTCGGCCGAATACGGCACTCTAATTTTCTGCACTAATTTGGGTAGCATTAAACCTCTTCAAACTTCGATTTTCACACTTTCGCGATATCACAACATCATTATAAGCCTAATCTTCATCTAATACTATAATCACAATTTATCCAAACCTCAAGAACACTTCCGATCCCAATACCTAGGGATTCTTAGCACATAATTTAACACATGCACATAAAATTAAATATGATCAAGGAAAACTAAATTATACTTACAATGTAGCAAGATAAGCAAGAAAATAAACAATGAAACCTTGTGGGTTCCTTGCTTATGCCGAAACCACAAACACACCTAAATAACCAAACTCTTGATTTTAAACAACGTCAAATATTGTAAAAACACTAGTCTTCAACCCCTTGTAACACCAATTGCACCTAATTTGATCAAACCCTTCAAAATCAAAAATCTTTAAAAATCAAGAACTTAATAAAAGTTCTTGCATGGTTGATTTTATTTGAAAATGATGATGGGGGTTTATGTAGGAATGATCTTGGAGTGATTGGAAGTGATTTGGGAATTTTTTGGTTATAATTTGGTAATGGTGGTTGATGGTGCGTCGAACACAGAGAGACAATGAGGGAGAGACCGAGATTTTTATTAACTGTGGTGTATGTGTTTTAAAAAAGAAGGTGGATCTATTTATATGGAACCAATTCCTAGTTTATATCGACTTATATAAAAATTAGAGGTAATAAGGAGGTGTTTGTTATTGAGTTTAGTAGGAGGAAAATAAAATAAGGGGGTGTTTGTTTTCTAGTTTTGATGGAGCCTAAAATAATTAAAGAGGGTGTTTGGTTTATATGTTAAGTTTATAACTTATATTTATATTTTTATTTTTCTAAAACATTTATACCACAATATTTATTTTTTTAAAAACACATCGTTAAAATATTAAAAATTGTAAAAACACTATTTTGACGCGGTTTTCGGCCAAATGCGGATAAAAGTTAAAAAGTATTAGAATAAAAAATCAATAAGCCCTCGAAGCTAAAATATGAGATTATTGATTTCTCAAACGTTAAAATGGATAAATATTCAAGGCATGATTCGCAACTAGCTAAAACGACGATTTCCGATAAAACGACTAAAAACAAAAATAATAAATTCCATAAAAATTAAAAATAGAATTAAGGCTCGGTTAAAATATTGACCGTAAAATACGAGATGCTACAGTCTTCCAACCTTAAGGGAGCGTCGTCCCGGTGCTCTATTCGACTTATCTTCATAGGGATTGCGACGGTTGATACACAGTCGGAAAAATTCATATCACATATTACAAGTCAAAAGAAGTTCAAGATAGCCATTTGTACAAAAGCATTAATGATAGCGATTCGAAGAGAAAAGACAATGAATGATTCGTACGGATGTATTACTTGTTAGAAGAGATGCACGCCATGTCGGATACACATTTGGAAATAATCAAATGAACAAATTACGAATCGAAGGAAGTCTAAAGACTCATTTGTATGAAGGCAATAATGATAATGATTAGATGAACGAAGAAAAGAAATTATTCGTTAACGGATTACAAATCGAAAGAAAGTTATTCGTACGGATGCCATACACTTAAGCCCACTCATTTACAAATTGTTATTTACATCCAAAGGCGTCCCAATCCATGTAAATAAGAATTAAAAATTTATGGTTCAGTGATTTATAATTTCCTTATTCAAATGAAGAGGCGTCCCAATTCATTTCAATAAGATAATTATAAATTAGTCTACTTAAGCATTGTCACACCAAAACACGAGAAGAATAATAAGACGTTAGTCAATCGCGTTCCAAAGTTACTTTGAGGAGAAGTCTCCTTGGCGGCATGATTCTTCAGAATCATAAGAAGTAACGAGAAGAATAATAAGACGTTAGTCAATCGCGTTCCAAAGGTAAGTGGCAAAAGGCAGCACGATCCGAGGTGACGAGTTTAAGTCGTATTTCCATCAACTGGAAGACTTCAAAATGATGGATTATGAAATCACATATGCAATTCAAAATCATAAGAAGAGTGTTGAAACTTGGAGTCGAATGTTAAAATAACCAGTGGAATTAACAAACTACGCCGAATTTTGATATCATCAAAAGAGAATAAGGTAAGGTCGCGAATTTTTTTTTGAAGTTAATCGTAAAAGATCAAAAAGAAAATAGCTCATATGTATATGTATCCTTATATAATACCAGTATCAACGCTTAAGGGAGTAAATGAGAAATCAGGAAGTATGTGAAAGTCAGGGTGGTCAATATATAACCGATCGATATAAGGTAAATAGTATGACGTCATAAGATAGACGTAGGAGGGTGAAATCATAACCAAGTATTATATACTAATTATTAATGTAATAGCAATAGGGATGCAAAAGAGAGCATATAAGTTACTTGGGAGCAAGCGCGTATGGATATCGATTAAAATAAATATAATGGCGAAAATCCCGGAGATAAGCTTTAAGGGATTGGAAAAGAAAGAAGAGCAAATATGTGAGTGTCCATAAATAATATCAGCATTGGTGTCCGAAGGAGTAAATGAAAAATCAGAAAGTGCGCGACAATCGAAGTGGTCAATATTTATATAACTAACCGATATAAGGTAAATAATAAGACGTCATAAGATAGACGTAAGAGAGCAAAATCATAGCCAAGTGTTAAATACTCATTATCCATTTAATAGTAGTAGAGATGCAAAAGAGAACTGATAAGGGATCAGGGAGCATGCGTGCGCGGATATAGGATAACGGTGAAAGACTCTTAAATTTTTTCCAAAAAAACGGTTGTAGTCTAGGTTTTGAAAACGACCTATTTCTCTATAACCAGTGCTCTGATATCACTCTATAGCGCCTCCAAATTCACAACGCATTGGAATACCACTTAGGGTGCTACTTCATATCATAAAGTACTAGCTACAGAAACGACTCTAAGTGAGACATTTTAAAAAGTTAACCGTTCGTCAATATTTATAAAATATCAGAGTTACAACAGGTCATATTTGCAATGCAATAGAAAACATTTTTAAAACGTTTGTCGAACGGTACTCAAATTATAAAGCCTTCAAAAATATATATCTGCGCGACTCAAATGCTTCCAATGCTCAGCTAGCAAAATAATAACCTGAGAAAATACATGCAAAACGTCAACAATAATGTTGGTGAATTCATAGGTTTAAGTAAAAAGCAGTGTGAAAGTAAATCAAGCAATATCTTCAGTAAGAAAAGTAGCGGTTACAATATTCAATGTATTTTTTTGAAATCCAAGTAGTGG
The DNA here is from genome assembly GCA_026074375.1 of Tanacetum coccineum. Taxonomy (NCBI): domain Eukaryota; kingdom Viridiplantae; phylum Streptophyta; class Magnoliopsida; order Asterales; family Asteraceae; genus Tanacetum; species Tanacetum coccineum. Next base: position 13,381 of record BQNB010000315.1, read on the forward strand.
GATTCAATAAATCAAGTAATGTTATAGTAGTGGAACCATAATAATAAGTATATAGACAAGCAGAAACAAATTCAACAAGTTAAATAAAAAACATATATTATGCCCCTAAGCTCATGACACCATGAACCTAACAGTCGATATGTAGCAGGGAGTTGTGTTGCCAGACATCCAAGTATTTTCTCTGAGAGTTGGTGCGAGCAAACACCCCAATATTTTTTCTCTCTTCGATTGAGTTGCCGAAACACCAAGTATTAGTTTCAAATGCAAATTCGTCCTTTTGACATGGCACAAGTTTAATGAATACCCGAAGCGAGATGTGTCCAGTCCAATAGATCTATTCACATATTTGCGCTTACATAAATAAGCTAACGGTGCATGATAGTGAGGACTTAAAGCAATAAAAGGTACTTAGGAAAGAAGAATAAAAAAAGCAGGCAACATTTGTATAGCATAAATTCAAAAGTACTCTTATGTTTGAATGTAAAAACATAGCATGTAACCCCCCGAAAATTTTATAAAAACGTAAGTATGAGACAGGGGCTATTAACTCACGTTCATATATAGGTATTCAAGGAACTCAAATCATGTAGTAAGCAAACAAGCTTTTAGTAAGTTCATGATAAACAACCATTATCACACATGTTAATCAAAATTCTGTAGTAAGCAAGTAAAGATTTCAGTAAAAATAGTCATGTACCGCTTATGTAGTATAAAACAATAAGTACTTAGTAAAAAGAGCATGTATTCTCACCTCCGCCCGAAAATAGTTTATGAAGACCATTAAAAGAAAAAAGGTAGGGCTTGAAACTCACGAGTATAACAAGTGAAGTAGTAAGTACTGAAGTTAGATCAAGGAATAGCGTGAAACCACAGTCGCCTAAGTATCACCTAGAAAGAATGGTGACTTAGTACAAAGGAATAAAACGCACACGATGAAAACAACCAAAAGATACAATGAAGAAATCGTGATCATGATATTGCGTTTTAATTACTTTTAACCAAGTGAGATTTATCCAAACCATCCCATTAGACCTGATCAAATCTAACACCAAGTGACATCCCTCTTTTAGTCTTAGACCATCTATTTAACAATTTTAGTTTACGTCAATTAACTCTTTTAAAACATACTCTTTATAAAATTCTGCCCTTCCCCGACTTAATGGACCTATATCTCAAAATCCGTAATAGGTATAAACGAACGATTTTCGCCTCATCAAGCTTAATGAAACCTAGTTTACTGATTATCACCAAACATTCAAGGTATCCAGAACCCTAAGTGAAATTACTAATTTACACTTACACCCTAAGTACACAACCTGAGTTTGGAAACATATTCCCTCTTCACCATATTTGATCATAATCTCATAATCCTAACTAGTTATGGAACCCCATTTAAAAGCACAATTTTTTAATTCTATAATTATCCTACAACTTATTAGTTGTATGAAGAAAAGTACCTAGGTTTAAATTTTTTGAGATTATTCGTTTGAAAATATGGGCACAATTTTCTAGTTAGTTTTAGGTTAGATATGAGTACGGCTTATCATCCCCAAACGGATGGGCAAAGTGAGCGTACGATTCAGACCTTAGAGGATATGTTGAGGGCATGTGTAATTGATTTTGGTGGTAGCTGGGATGTTCATCTACCATTGGCTGAGTTTTCTTACAATAATAGCTATCATTCGAGTATAAGATGTGCTCCGTTTGAAGCCTTGTACGGAAGGAAGTGTAGGTCGCCTGTTTTATGGGCTGAGATTGGAGAAAGTAGTTTGATTGGACCTGAATTGGTTCAAGAAACGACTGATAAAGTTGTGTTGATAAAGGAGAAGCTAAAAGCAGCGAGAGATCGTCAAAAGAGCTATGCTGATAATAGACGCAAACCATTGGAATTTGAAGTAGGAGATCGAGTAATGTTGAAAGTATCACCTTGGAAAGGTGTAATTCGTTTTGGGAAAAAGGGAAAGTTAGCACCGAGATATGTAGGACCATTTGAGATTCTTGAAAGGATCGGTCCTGTAGCTTATCGATTAAGGTTGCCCGAGGAATTGAGTGGAGTACATGATACATTTCATGTGTCAAACTTGAAGAAATGTTTGGCGGATGCTAGTTTGCATGTGCCATTAGATGAGATAAAGGTTGACAAAACTCTTCGTTTTGTTGAGGAACCTGTAGAGATTATGGACTGTGATGTTAAGAGGTTAAAACGTAGTAAGATATCGCTTGTGAAAGTTCGTTGGAATTCTAAGCGTGGTCCTGAGTTTACTTGGGAATGCAAGGATTATATGAAGTCTAAGTATCCTCGGTTGTTCATCGAGCAAGCTGGTAAATCGGCTAGTTAAATCTCGGGATGAGATTTCCTAAAGGAGGGGATACTGTGACAACCATGATTTGAGCAGGTTAGTTAAACCGTTAGTATTGACTTATGTGCCTATTGCAATATATGGTGTATGTGATTCTGTATGTTTATATGAGTTTATGTGGGTTATGTGAGGTATTGGGACTGCTCGGGCAATTTATCTATAAATTGTCCTTTATGTGATTTGCAACCGGATTCTCATGAGCACCTCTTCTTTTTATGACAAGGAAATAAATTTTTTGATAATTGAGCGTTTGCAAGTTAATTGTGTAAGTAAATATATACGTATAATATTTTGTGTTAGTTATCTAAGATAGGTTTAGCGTTTAAGTGTTAGATTAGAAAATATAAAATTTTATTTTTAGAAAAGTTAGGTTCGAATGAATAGTTATTTTTATAAAGGTTGTAAAACGGTCGTTAATGCAAAAAGGTTATAGTTCAATTAATTAAGGTTTTTATAAAAACTTAAGGTTTTAATTGTAAATATAAAATAAAAAAATAATAAAAAAAAATACATATATTAAATATTTCGGCCGAATATAGGGAATAAAGAAAAAATAATAATTAAAATACAAATCCTAATCCTAATCTAAAACCTAGTTAGACTTAAACTATAATTCTACCTAGGTGCCTATAAATACTAAACCTAGAATCCCTAATCCCCTTACCTATTGTGACCGGCCATAAGGAGAAAAAAAAAGTGAGACGAAATGTTTTAGGGTTTCCCATTAAGTACGATCCGATTTTTAATTCTAGTTCGTTTTTTTTTTTCTGTAACTTAGTTATGATGGATTAATGTTAAGTTTAGTTGTATAAATTAGGCATTTTAATTTCCAGAACGCTTTATGATATTATGATGTTATCTTAAAATCATTGAATTATTCGATTAGCGATATGTGCATGCGTTAAGGGCTTAGATCACTCGAATTAGGTGTTTGATTCATGCAGAAAGTTAGGCGTTTTGTAATCGAGCATAACTCTGTCATAGTAGATCATATAATTAAATTTTACAACATACTGGAGATAACCTCAGAGAGTCTACTTTCTAGAAAATCCGGCCTCATAAGTTTTTATGGTCGGGAAGTGGGTCAAATGGTCATTACAAAATCAGTGTGTAAAACAGTAACGAATTTCAGTTTTGGTTTTGATTTTTCTAAAAATTACCTTAGACATTGAGTTAGAGGCTCTAAGTCACGTGGAAGTTAGTTCATATATTGTGTGTTGACTTCTTAATTTTGGGCTAAGGTATATGTGGGGCTAAGTTGGGTAATTAATGCCATACTTTTAGAAGGTCAGATTCTGGACGAATTTTAAACACTTTGGATTAATGAATTTCTAAGGGGTATTTATAAAAGGGTAGTGTTATCCCAAAAGCTTTATCCATTTCACAAAACATATGAATAACCAATAAGGCCAAATTAGTAGAAAGAGAGAGAGGAAAAGGTAAGATTATTAGAGAGATAATAAAGGAGGTGGAAGATTACACACACACAACAAACTATGCAAATGGTAAAAACACCCTCTCCATGTGAGGAGAGGGTTTATTTATACCCTGAGCCATGAGTGGCTTATCGGGACTTTCTTAAAATTGGGCCGGGCTTGGCTTTTCTTGGCTTTGAGCCCGAAAACATAGACAATATTAATTACAATATCCAAGCCCGTTGAACCCGGGGAAAAAACATAGCTATATTACTTAAAAAGACTAATTTTGACTAATAAGACCGATTTACTTTTCTTGTTCGAATTATATAAATTTAAGGCTAACTATCTCCCCCAATGTTGAGGTATTTTCTTCAAGTCCTCCGTACTTACTGATGACGTTGAAGATATGACTTTTGTACGTTTATGCTTTGCCTTGTTTTTGGTTTGTCTTCGTATTGTTAATGGCTTTGTTCATTTCTTTGCTTTGTGATCTTGATATTGAGCCTTTATACTTTTGACTTTGAGTTCTTGTGATAGTTATCTTGCATCATCTCCTTGACATGATTCATCGTGATTTGACATCTTGATCAAACTTGTGCTCTTGACCCAACTTGCTCATACTTGTTTACATCTTGTTTTGTCGTATGTGATTATAGTCTATACAATCTCCCAATTGATGATTCTTTTTTTGACTTTGAGGCTCTTTTTTCGATAGTGGAGAAGATTAGAATCAACTATCTTGATGTTTGAACGATGACTTTGAAAAGCTTGAGTAATGAGCAGGGTGGTATTATAATCCGACCTTCACTGGAATGAGGCTGCCAACACCGTCGTCACTAAGCCTTAAATAAAGCAGTTAGAAATAAAAGATGAATAGATGGCTTGGTCATTCATCTAGACTTAGGTGGCAATTAACCTCCGGTTTCCCGTTTTATAGTATCAATTACTATTACCTGTGATCAAGGTAGATTCAAAGAATCCTCTTGACCGGGATTTCCAGCTCAAAAAGTAGGATCCTTCTAAACACAGATGTTAGATTCACCATGCTTGCTGTTCTCATTACCAGAAACGTCTCAAAGCAGACAACACGGGTAAAGAGTATTCAGATAGTTACTTTCTTTCTGATTAGTCGTCAATTCATTTACTGGACCATAATTGATAAAAAAAAAAAAAAATTTTCAAGTTATTCACAAGCTTGATTAATATAGAATCTTGCAAAGTCACTCTACCAAGAAGGCTTGTTGGATGTTGGATCAAGCAGGGTTTCCATCTTACAACTGTGATATCTTAAAGTATCCTCGGATGTTTGGCAAGATCTCAAGGTATAATGCTTAGGACTATTTGTTACTACTTGTGAACTTCTGTGGTGTTCAACAAGTGTATTTTGAACATTGTGTCCTATGAGATTATAATTTGTTCTCTTCTTGGCTATAGACTCGATTTGTGCACTTTTGGTTTTGGTTATCGGAGGTGGAGCCGTTGCCACCTATTCAATATTAACAATCTCGGAGTGAGATGTCAATAGATAACGTGTGTATCTCCGTGACAAATGAGACAAGTTTCTTTTGAGAGAAACCCGAATGGCTGGGAAGGGTTGTGCATTGCATCACTGGGTCCATGACGACTTTCTTCAATATCAACAATCATCATTGTGATTTTGATAGATTATGTATTGACCCGGTTTCTGCCTAAGGTGTTAAGAGGCTTCTTTCTTTTCACCCTTTATCCATACATTTCTTTTTCATTCTTCAACCCCTTCAATGCTTACCAAGACGTCATTACTAACACCTTGTTGTGATTGTTCCAGTGTTAGCTCAATCTTAGTCTGCATTTTTCCCTTATACACATTCTTCTCCAATCATACCTAAGGACTGCTATTTCTAACTATGGAGTGTCCTTGGGTAGATCCCTCCGGTTCTGGTTGGATCGTAGGACTTATACCTAACCTAACACCTTATGACTCAGTATCGTCGTGAATTAATAGGTAGTTGGGTATTGAGATCCGTACCATAATAACCATTTTTGAATTGTTATTTTTCAAATTACTCACCTTACACATGTGCTCGAGATTCGAATTTGTTTGGCACCTGAAAGAAAGAGTTGCACTTAGAGTCTTTAGATCACATTATTCTTTTATCATTTTTTAATACATTTTCTTCCCTTATTTTAAATAATAAAAACATTAGTATTTGAAATACCAATTGATTAACATTTGACATGAAATATTTCCATGGACCGAGAAAAATGGATACCACGATATAGCATGAATTCAGATTCCAAACAGCTTCCCTTCAACAGTATATTGGGTTACAATATTTATTAAAACTTGAATTGGATGGAAAAATTGATATGACACCACAAAATGTTGAAGACGGAGTGAGATGCCTTAGTGAACAATGTATATTATTAATTGACATTAAGTTTTCCACATTTTAATTTCACAGAATGTGTTTGGATACATAAAATTGACATTTATGAGTATGTACCCAACACTTTAAACAGGCTTTGTTTTAAAAAAGCTCCCCTCAGAAATTATCACATAAAATGACATTCAGATACAAACAATTCTTTGATAATTTATTCGAGGAAGGGGTGTTTGAACACTCAAGTTTTTAACAAATACCCCTTTTTATGTGGAAAAGACCCAAATATATTGTAGGCGATTTTGTACATTGAAAGTTCTTTTTGAAAAATTGTGTTCAACGATTTGAAAAACATGATAGAAGACTTCTCTTATATTTTAGAGTAAGCGCACTGAAGCGTACACTTCCCTGTGACATTCGAGACCGAGTTATGTACTGAGATGTACATAAGTCATTGAGAAAAATTTAGAAATGACATGTTTTGAAAGCGTTTGAAACTCCTGTTCGAACTTCATTTACACGCCCGTGTCGATGTTAATCAACATTTCTAGGTACGTAAATGTTATCGATTCCAAGAGACATGTCGAGAAGATTCTTTTTTGGTATTTTTGAAAGTTTTCTGATTTTATATTTTGTTTTTCTAGGTTTTATATTTTTCTATTTTCTTTTTGTTGGTTTTATATTTTTGTATTTTCTTTTTCAAAAATATTTTTAAATCAAAATAAAGAGAAAAAAAATATTTACAAGTCGAAGTTTCCATCAGCAGTGACAGATGTTGCTAGAGTTGAAGTAGATGAAGTTGAATCAATTTTTTTTTTCCAAAAGGGGGTTTGGTGTTTGTTGAGTTTTTCGGATGCATCAGCAGTAGTACAGCGGAAGACTTTAAAAACAACTTGATTTTCTCATTGAGATATTCGTCGAAATGACCCGAATAGCAAATCCAGCTCATTTGACGTTGTTACTGTCTCAGCTGCTTGATGAACTTCTGTTGACATTGTGGTGCGAGGCTTGAACCGTTTTGTTCAAACGTCATTTGACATTGAGGTTTGAGGCTTGATCTGTTGTGATCAAACGTCATTTGACATTGAGGTTTGAGGCTTGAACTGATGTGTTCTTTTTTTTTTTTTATTTTTTTTAAACGTTTCATTTGACTTTGAGGATTGAGGCCTGAACTGTTGTGAAACTGACGTTCTTTGACATTAAGGATCGAGGCCTGAACTGTTGTGAACAGACATCATTACTCTTGTTCATTAGGTTAGAATTCCTTGAAGCCCTGGTTTATGAGATATCAGTCTTTTCAGCAACCAAACTCTGAGTTCTTCCTTTTTAGGATTGAAAGATGTACCTGCACTTAAGTTAGAAGTACCTGCACTGACATCAAGAGTTTGCGCACTTTCATATTGGTTAGTGATATCTGCATTTGAACCATTTGGGGGTTCACTGTCAACCTTGGTTGTGCTAGGAGTGAATATCTTTCCAGTTGGAACCCATCTAAGACCAACAGTCCTGAAAATTTTACCCGTCGGTTTCCACCTAAGACAAGATCTGAGTGTCATTGTTTTCTCATGCACAGCGGAAGTCTTTTTGATTGAAAACCTATGTCCTGTAGGGATCTGTCTTTCTGGTTTCTTGGCAATTCTTATTTGCTCTACGGGTTTGTTTCTGTTTGTTGTCTTATTGGATGGAACCTTAGCACGTGAGTTTACTTCCTTCAGGAGTTTTGTTATACAAGCATCATGATTTGCATTAAAGACACACTTATGACATGTAGAACAAAACAACGTGTGTAGTATCTGAGAAAGAACTAGAAACTCTTACGAGTGATATGCTTTGGGGCACAGCCGTTATCGTAAGCGAGATGTACTCTTAGAAGACAGGGGCAAACTCCTAGATGTTTGATTGTTGCTCCTAGGTTTTGGTTTGCTACACCATCAGCCAGATGCTTTGAAATATAGCAGAGTAGGCATTCAGACAGCTAGAGATGATGACTATCGAGTCCACCGATCTGATATAGTGGACTCTTTTGACGTCCGTAGTACTGTCGAATTCATAGAATAGTGATAGTGAACTGGTGTGTGCATTTATTCGGACACGAGAAATCTTGGAGAGGGTCACGTTGACGAATAGTACAACCTACGTTCCATACCCTCACCCACCGCATCGTAATCGAAGCTCGTAGATGTCAATCACACCCCCCCCCCCCCGTGATCTCCCCCGGTTTTGCACTCAGGCGGGTTCGGCCGCTTTCTCTAGGCTATTAATGTTGAGTGCTGATCCCTGGCTTTTGACCCAATTCTTCCTTTTAATTAAAACTTGGGAAGAACACCCGTTGTTTTGACATTTGAAGCCCTTGCAGATTTTTAACGCATTCGGTTGTCTAACTACTGTTCTGGTTTCTTAGTGATTGTAACAACCGGTTTCCCCAAGACTGATGATTTTGTCAAAACTTAGATATCTAAACTATTTCCTTTTTAACTTCCTTAAGTCATTTTTCAAAGCAGCAATTGCAAAAACCTTTTCCTGAATCTGAGCTTTTAATTCAGCATTATTAGCAAGCAAAGATGTTGTCTGTTCTGTAGTCTTAGATCTCGTGATTTTAATAGAATCATACAAATCTTTGTAATGCTGTTTCAAAGTCTCATTTTCCTTACGTAATGTAGCCACACTATGTTCTAATTCGATGTTCATTGTTTCAAGTACATCAATTTCCTTTTCAATCTTGGCTTTATTACTTGTTTCATTCAAAATTTGACCATGTTGCCCTGATTTTAAAGATTGATTTTGATATTTAAGTTCGAGAGCAATGCAATGTGCTTCCATTCTTGAAAAATCTTTTTGAAATTGGGCAACTGTCTCTTTGAGCAAAATATTTTCAGACTCAGTGATTTGTTTGGAGTTATTTCGGTTGTTTTATGGCTTTTAGGTGATGATTCAAGCATAGGGACTTTTAACTGGACCATGTTTCAGTATACTGGATCTAACCCTACCGTCAAGCATTGATTTCAGGTTCGCTCAGTTCGCTGATGTCTATAGCAAAGATATTGCATTCAGGAGTCATTGTACAATCAAAGCCATTGGCTCTTCGTCATAAATAGGTCTGATATCTGCATCATCAGCATCTGTTATCATTCCCTGACCTGAGCTTGTTCATCTTGCTCTTTTGAGTCTGTCCTAATGCTTTCGGTGCATCCAAATCAGCAATCCAATGCTTTACCCCGTATCCAATCTTACACTCTTGAGTCTGCATTTGTCTCTTTTTCACCCTTCTTTCTACTGTCTTAGATGACGTGTTCTTTCAACTTTGGACATTCTTAACATACACATGGTTGTTGGTGTAGTGTATCTCTGAAGTGCTTGAACCGCTCGATTCCAGGTGTATTGATCAAAGGTGTGTCTCCGTCATTTGACTGGTCTAGTCCAAATGTAAACTTTGAAGCGATGAAATTTTGGAAATGAGTGTTTACCACCCAAAATGGCTTTTTGACGGTGGATCCATCGTCTCTTGAAATCATTCTTTTTCAAGTTGCTTTTCGTAGGTCCCCGGATCTACGTTGAGGAGCATTGTTCTTGTGAAAGTATAAATCATTGACCAAAGAGTGACATGATTGCCAGTTTGTTATCAATGTTCGATACTGCAGTGCCTTTTCAAGTCATCTTTTGAATGAACTTTGAAGGTGTGAATGAAGAGATCGAAAATATGCCTGCATCTTTCTTTGCTTTTTGACATCTTGTATTTGATTGCATGGCACATCTTTTGTGTCAGAATTTCAAGCTGCTATTGCTTTACTAATTTGTTGGATGCATTCTTGAATTACTGTCGTTCTTTCTCAGAACAAGTGTTTTGTATGACAACTAAAATCAAACCTTCAATGAATATCATTCAATGCTGTATTGGATTGATTGATCTTCTTGTGTTTGCATTCAACTTCTTTTTGTTTCCATACAATTGTGGAGTTGTTGTTGACGAAGAATTAACTCAAGCAGTATTTCCCGAGGGAATCCTTGTTAAAGGATCATTGCATCGGAAAATGATTGAGCATCATATCTTGTTAATTCTGCATTCGCATTTGATTTCCTGAAATGAAAAGCATTTTTCAAACGTTCGTTATGAGTTTTGTCAAAGTTAGTCTTGCCCAATCAGTCTGGAGCAGAAAATTGTTTCTTTGGTAAGATGTTTGTTCTAGTACAATCCAAGTTTGTGAGAATGTTGTCTTGAGATAGGCATGGTACCAAAATCTTGTAAAGTATTGTTGAGATAAACTTTAGTTGTGATGTATTGCAAGAGACTTTTCATTGCATTTAATTCTGATAGATGTTGTTCTTCTCTGAGCTTTAGAAATTGAACACGAAGAAATGTTGTCATTCTGAAGAACACTGTTGTTTGAGTTTGCAATATTGGATTGGATTTGACATTGTGATGGATGTTAGTGAATGGGGATATCGGATCTTAAGTAGGTAAAGTGATTGTTGTGGTGGATTGAAAGCAATTAACGTTCACGGGATTTTACAAGTCTTTGATTAAAACCGAGAAAAGAATAGAATCTTTCGCGGGATTTTACAAAATCAAGAAGAAACCGTGAAACAATTGATGAGAAATCGTTGTTGAAATTGAAGAATTTGAACTTTCGTTAACGATTGGTGAGCTTAAAACGATGAACGGTGCATAAATTTTGAGCTTGAAATGATGAACGGTTGATTAAAACTCAAATAAGGACTAACGGTACAATTAAAAACTAAAAGTTAACTAAAAGATTTGAAAAATACAAAACTAAAAAAATGTTTGAAAATTAAATGATAAGATTGAAAATGATTTTTAAAGCTAAGGATTAAAAATAAAATTGAATGAAAATGAAAGGTAAAAATTAAAATTGTTTTAAAGTGATGGACTAATAGTAAACTTTTAAAAACATAGAGGTTAAAATTGAAAACTATTTAGAAGTCTAGGGGCCAAAAGTGTAGAATGCAAATTATAAAAAATTAAAAAACGTGTTCCCTCCCTGTTGCATCTTCTTCATTTTCAAAATTAAAAAAACGGTTTTTATTCGTTTGATTCGGTTTGATTTATAAGCTCATGCGGTTATCGTCGGTGAAAAGTAAATATACCGCGTTGATCGAAACGAGACCGCGATCGCAACGGTATAAGTTAAACGTCCCGTAGTTTACCGACACACGAAACCGAAAACCGAAAACACTTAAACGAGTATATACTTGAAGAATGAAGCTCGTTCGGTCCTTGAAGGGAAAACAACTCGATCGGTCCTTGAAGAGTTCACTCGTTCGGTCCTTGAAGAGTTCACTCGTTCGGTCCTTGAAGGGAAAAACAACTCGATCGGTCCTTGAAGAGTTCACTCGTTCGGTCCTTGAAGAGTTCACTCGTTCGGTCCATGAAGACAGAAACTCGTTCGGTCCCCAAAGAAAATCACTCGATCGGTCCTCAAAGTAAAATCACTCGATCGGTCCTCTTTGAAACTTTAACTAGATCGATGGTCCTCTTTCTTACCCAACATGATATGGATGAGTTGAATACAGAAACACAAACAGAAAGAGAAAGAAAGAAAAAAATAGACAAGTAAGAAAGACACAAAAAGAATGAAAAAGAAAAGAAAAAAAAATTTAGATAATGAGTAGTAGGCCCAACAAAGTTTGTGATTATGAAAAAAAACAAACTAAACAAAAAAAAACTCAACTTTTCGTTTACTAGTAAATAAGATTTGTAACAAACGAAACAGTTTGGACGAGTAAAAAACACAACAGTTTTATCAAAAAACTTTATAAGAAGCCGACACAATAAAACCACTAAACCCACCCGTGGCGAGTGATACCAAATGTTATCCCAAAAGCTTAATCCATTTCACAACATAAGCTATACCAATAAGCAAAAAATAGTAGAAAGATAGAAAGAAAAGTTGAAAGATTTATTAGAGAGAAACTAGAGAGGTGGAAGATTACACACACACACAAACTATGCAAATGGTAACCAACACCCTCTCCATGTGTGGAGAGGGTTCTATTTATACCCTTGAGCCATAAGTGGCATGTGGGCTTTTCTACTTGGGCCGGGCTTGGCTAAACTTGGGCTTTGAGCCCGAAACACGGACAATATTAGATTACAATCCAAGCCCGTTTAACCCGACTGGCCTATTACTTAACAAGACTAATTACGACTAATAAGACCGATAACATTCTTGTTCGACTTATATAAAATTAAGGCTAACACAAGTGTTATATAATCATTATTCATGTAATAGCAATAGGGATGCAAAAGAGAGCATATAAGTTACCTGGAAGCAAGCGCGCATGGATATCGGACAATGGTGAAAGACTCTTAAATTTTTTCAAAAAACGATTATAGTTTAGGTTTTGAAAACGACCTAGTTCTCTATAACCAGTGCTCTGATACCACTGTGTAACACCCCAAAAAAATAACAACACAACGGAATACCACTTCAGGGGTGCTACTTCATAGCATAAAGTACAAGTTACAGAAAATGACTCTAAGTGAGACGTTTTGAAAAGTCAACCATTCGAATTTTTTTTATAAAATATCAGAGTTACAACAGGTCCCATTTGTAATTTAATAGAATTTTTTTTTAAAACATTTGTTGAATGGTACTCAAATAGTAAAGCCTTCAAAAATATATCCGCACGACTCGAAAGCTCCTAATGCACAGCTGGCAATATAATAACCTGAGAAAATAAATGCAAAAACGTCAACAATAATGTTGGTGAATTCATATGTTTAAGTAAAAGCAGTATTGAAATAATTCAAGAAGTATTTCAGTAAGAAAAGAAACGTTACAACATTTAAAAGTATTAATTCCAGAATTCAAGTAGTGATTCAATAAATCAAGAAATATTCAGTAGTTGACCACAGGATTTAAGTAATAGTAGACTACAAAACGAATTCAGTAGTCCAAAACATGTGTTATTGCACTAAGCTCATGACCTTGAAACCTTAACGTAACGCCCTTTGAAGTATATAGAACGTATGCCAAACATTCTAAAAGAATTCAACCTTTTAAATGCGCCATGACCAACTTGTGACCAGAAATTCAAGGCGGGGATTGTCAGTCTCGATTAGATCTACCCACAACATTCACGCTTACTCAACTAGTAATTAATGGTTCATGATAAAAGGGACTTAATTGGCATTGCGGTAACTTAGGCAATAATATTCAGGCTACAATCTAGATAGCATACAGTTTGAAAGCACTTGTGTCCAATGAAAAACAAGTAATGTGTTCAAAACTCTCAATTTTCATATATAAGAATTCAGTAATCTCAAATCATGTAGTAAGCAAATCAAGCTTTAGTAAATTCATGAGTAAACAACCATGTATTAAAAGTCATGTAACGCTTAAGTAGTAGAAATTAATAAATTTGCTTAGTAAACGAGCATGCATTCTCACCCCGCAAAAAAACAGTTTATGAAAACTATTAAAAAGAAAGAAAAGTGGGGCTAAGAACTCCTGGTAGGGTTGTTGGGGGGGGGGGTAAAGTAGTCGGACAGGAAATCAAATAAAGAGAATAAGCACCAACGAATCAACCACGACCTAAATATAAGTGGCGCGTCATTAGAAGCTTTAAATATTACCACGTAAATGCATAATTGCATAAAAAAAATATGTACATATATATTGCATATACATAACCATCTGCTTAGAATCCCTACACGCGCCTTAAAACTCTTATAATAACATCCTAAGTGTTTTTCTTTAAGCTTACGAACTATTTACCCTTCCGTTTAATTTCTATTTAGAAAAAGTTTTCACTTTTAGAAAGTTACTAATTTTCGACCTTACTATTTTTAGAGGTGACAAAAAGTTCTAACCCGACCTATGGAGTATAATATTTCTCGCCTAAATATTCTTAGGTTTATAAGACTCTTACCATTTCATATGATATCTTTACAAATTTTTTTACTAAATTTGACTTTTATTAATTCAAAGCCTTTTCTAGGTTGACCTTCGGTTTTTAACCCAAAATTGCCCATTTTTAGACTTCGCAAGCCTTTTGGGAAAGTAAAACGACATTTTGAACAACTTTTTAGTTTTACCCGAGACCCAAAACTCGACAGAAAAGGATGAAAATGCCCCTTTCTCAATCTGATGTAACTAAAGAAATATGAAAAACGCAGATTTTCTCAAGCTTTTCGGCCTGCAATTACACTTTTATAGACTTAGCAAACCTCTCAAAATGGTAAAACGTCATTCTAAAAAACTTCTTAGTTTTAATGGAAGGTTGATTCGGACCAGAAAGGGCCCAAAACGGCTCACGAAAATCGCATCAGAAAGTATTAAAATATAAAGTGCAGAATTCGGTTTTATTGATTTCTAAACTTTCGGAGGCCATAAAAACTTTATTTTTAAGAGTTACGGAACGTGCGACCTATCGACTCGAAGCTATTAACGCCCCCTAACGTAATTTAAGTTCTAATTTTAGTTTTACAAAGTTTGACTCGGCCGAATACGACACTCTAATTTTCTGCACTAATTTGGGTAGCTTTAAACCCTTCAAACTTCGATTTTCATACTTTCGCAATATCACAACATCATTATAAGCCTATCCAAACCTCAAGAACACCTCCAATACCAATACCTAGGGATTCTTAACACATAATTTAACACATGCACTTAAAATTAAATATGATCAAGGAAAACTAAATTATACTTACAATGTAGCAAGATAAGCAAGAAAATCAACAATGAAACCTTGTGGGTTCCTTGCTTATGCCAAAACTACAAACACACCTAAATAACCAATCTCTTGATTTTAAACAACGTCAAATATTGTAAAAACACTAGTCTTCAACCCCTTGTAACACCAATTGCACCTAATTTGATCAAACTCTTCAAATTAAAAATCTTTAAAAATCAAGAACTTAATAAAAGTTCTTGCATGGTTGATTTTATTTGGAAAAGGATGACGGGAGTTTATGTAGGAATGATCTTGGAGTGATTAGAATTGATTTGGTTTTTTTTGGTTATGATTTGGCAATGGTGGTTGATGGCGCGTCGAACACAAAGAGACAAGGAGGGAGAGACCAAGATTTTCATTAACTGTGGTGTACGTGTTTTAAAAAAGAAGGTGATTCTATTTATATGGAACCAATTCCTAGTTTATATCAACTTATATAAAAATATGAAGGTAATAAGGAGGTGTTTGTTTTTTAGTTTAGTAGGAGGAAAATAAAATAAGGGGGTGTTTGTTTTCTAGTTTTGATGGAGCCTAAAACAATTAAAGAGTGTGTTTGGTTTATATGTTATGTTTATAAATTTTATTTTTATTTTTATTTTTCTAAAACATTTATACCACAATATTTGTTTTTTTAAAACACGTAGTTAAAATATTAAAAACTGTAAAAACACTATTTTGACGCTGTTTTCGGCCAAACGCGGATAAAAGTTAAAAAGTATTAAAATGAAAAATCAATAAACTCTCGAAGTTAAAATATGAGATTATTGATTTCTCAAACGTTAAAATGGATAAATATTCAAGGCACGATTCACAACTAGATAAAACGACGATTTTCGATAAAACGGATAAAAACAAAAAAAATAAATTCTATAAAAATTAGAAATAGAATTAAGGCTCGGTTAAAATATTGACCGTAAAATACGAGATGCTACAGTTCAATAGCTAGCCACACTTCCCTAGCAGTAGGACAAACATCCACTGTTGAATGTATATCGTTATCAATTCCATTGAGTATCATATGAATTTCTTCAGCTTCAACATGAATTAATTTTTTGTTCTCTGGAGTGGTGTTGACATAAGTTTCTTCTTTGACCAAACGTGGTTGTCCTGGATTATCACCTTCTGCTGGAACTCCTGGATTGACAAGTTGAGTTAGGATGTAAGGACCATTTTCAATGCATTACCTGAGTTGATCTTTTCTAGCTTTGGGTTAACGTATCTCACAAATCGTGAACTTCATTGTGCATAGTTATCCGGTGCAAGCATTGGTGGACGTTCGTTTGAACTAGCTGCCATAATGTCATTGTGTATTTGACTGTTGTTTGATGAAGTAGACATGATGAATGATTGGAGTGAGGTTATTGTATTGAAATAATAATGGATCTTATGTAGATAGTTGGATGTTGTTGTTGTTGTGGTGTGTTGTTGTTTGAATTCTTGGAAAAGTTACAAACTTTGGAAGTTATTTTTCGTTTAAAGTGAGAAAGTTGTAAGCTTTAATGTTTGTTTGAATGATTTTGATTGAAAAAAGACTAACGGTGAAATACTTTTTCTTTAAAGGTTAAGACTTAAAAGGTATAAACACTCGTTAAGCTTTGAATAAACCAAGGACCAACGGTGAAATGTCTTTCACGTGTAGGGTTAACAAGAAAACTAGTTAACGAACGCAATAGAAAGACTAAGGACTAACGATGAGAAATGTTTCAAGTGGAGGGTAGAATTTGCAAATTTTTATTAAGGAATGTAACTTTTGCATGCAAATAAAAACCATAAACTCGATTCACCTTAACTAGGTAATAGCCTTGTTACAACTCGGTCCAAAGTAAGAAAACCTTGTTCATTTGATCTTATGAAACAAGGTTCGCTTGTATTGCTCATTCGCTCGTCACAAACGAAATTCAGGTTTGTTGGATTCATAAACTTCTCGTTCGTTTGTTTTCCAATTCCAAGATAGCTGGATTGTTGCACTTTCGCTAGACTTGTCGTTCGCTGGATTCAAATTCAAAACTCGTTCGTTGGATTTGAGCACAACCAAGGTTCACTTGATTTCGTCTCTCGCTAGATTCAAACTTAACTCGTTCGCTGGAGTTGAACCCACACAAGATTCGCTTGATAGAAGATAGAGTTGGATCACTACTCTTTGTTGTTTCGCTTGAATAAAAAACAAACTAGGTTCGCTAGTTGTTGCAAAGTATCACACTTGGGTTACAAGTTTTGTGTTACACTCAAACAAGGATCCCTTGTTGTTTAGTTGTACCTGTTTCGCTAGTATCAAACCAGGAATCTTCCTTTTTTTAGTTTCCAAAACTCGCTTAAATAAAAAAGACACTACAAACTATTTCAAAAATAACTTATAATGCTTAAATCTTATAAAACACACATTTTTAAGTTATAAAAACACAAACTTTAACAAATACTATCATTGAAAGATCAAAAATTATACGTTTTTATGGTTTAGAAAATGAGACGGGATGTTTTGAAGAGAAATAAGCCACAAAAAAAGTTTAACACACACCAAAAGTATCATAATCTACCCGAGGCGATTGATACCACTTGTAGGACCTATTCTATATCATTATTTTATAACAATACACAAACCAAAATGATAGAAAACTAGAGAGAAACTTAGAGAGAGAAAGATATGGAGAGAGGTTTATTTCTTAAGGTGATGAAATGAAACAAACAAGCAACCCTCTTTCCTTTCATAGAAAGGGGTATTTATAGGGAATAAACCCTAATGTGACGCCTAGGCCACTTGTGGTTAGACCGGGCTCGGCTTTGGTTGGGCTTTTGACACAAAACACATACAAGGTTAGTTTAAACATCGAGCCCATTATCCCAACTAGTCTATTACATTAAATACGAAGTTTCTAAAACATAAAGACGCGTCATATTTAGTAATGACTTTTACTTCCTTTGTTTGACTCAATATTTTGAGGCTAACATATTTTTTGCACTTTACGCTTGATATTAATTTACATGATAATGATGCTTTGTTAAACTAAAATTTATGAACATATATTGGTTTTTGTCAAATTTTGATATTCTCTAAGATTAGTATGAATCGACATACTTTTCTTTATACAAATAAAAAAATTGAAGCACCCACCTACACAAACCCGAGTATAGTTGAGAGCTAATAACAAAATAAACTAGAAAGATACGGGAAGACAAAATTGAAAATGCTAGCGTTTTCGGTTAAAGAGAGAGTTCAATGCTTTTTAAGAGCAAAACTGAATGATAATGGAATAATGTAAGTCCTCAAATCAGGAGATTAGAAGTTTGATGGTGGTCAGCACTTTGGTGGAAAATGAAAAGCAATAGAAACACATCTTGGATTGACAACACATCACTGTCTGTCTTATGATTTCGAGTGTTTCGAATGGACACTTGACTTGTCATTTCACATACTCTAATTTACGCAACTGATCACTAAAAAGCATATTATTTTCCTCGTATGATTCTAGAATAATAATCCATTTGTATTTAATAAACAATACAATTTATAGTTTGACAAATTATCGTGTTTAATAACTTATTACTTTGTTAAAAAAACTTATTACAAAGCACGGCAATGAATGTTGAACGTTAATTATCATTTGATAGTATACTAGATCTAAACAAGTACATAATGTTACCAAGTCATGAATGGTCTTGAATACATTATTTAGCAGTTGGGCATTATTAAGAAGAAAATTTATTAAGACTACTACTAACAATATGGCTAATTTAAACTCTCTGCAATGCATTTTTGTTAGGAATGAAAAGTGTTAATCATTATACAATCGGGCCTTTACGTTTGTTACATTATACAATATACTCAAAGTCATGCCAGCGACGTCGTTTTGGCTGTGGGCTCCCGCTCTTTTTTTTGGGCTAAACAAAACTGGCGCGATTCTTTTTTATAACACTGATAACCTTCTTCCTCAAACTTCCACACAATTCTTGAGTTCTTTCTCTAAAAACTCGATTGTTCTTATCAAATCCCATCGCTACTTTATCACCTCCTAGGTCATCCGTGTGTAAAATATGAAGAGGATTTGACTATGACAAATTGAAGATCATGGTACGTTTCTTATGCCTAAAGCCCTTTTCTGTCAAATAAGCATATACCTCTATTTTAATTCCTCTATAGCAAACTTAAAATTGTTGTTGTATCACCAAATTTGAGTTCAGTTTTGAAAAAATTACTGTGCGACTCTTCCTCGGTTCTTGGTATAAAATTAACCCAATTCAAGTTCTTGGTGCTTGTCAATGATAACACGATATAATCTTTTTATTTTATATAAAGGTCTAATCTTTGGTTTGATAGGTGTGAGTTTTTTAAGTCGTCATTTTGGGTTTACTTTGCTTAGGGTTGTTTGACAAAAATTATGGGTTAGTGCCGAATGAATTAACGATGCTAAATGATTTAGTTTTAACCATTTTATAATCATCGAAGAAAATTACCGCTGTGACTTTTTTAGCCATTGAGTAACAAATTGAATAAGTAATTTAGTTAATGTAATGACTTGATGAAGGAAAATAATTCAATTTGCATAGGCTTATTACAACATACTTATATATAAGACGTATTGAAATTATACTTAGATATCTTTTTTGTGTTGATTTGACGAATAGTTATTCGTATTACAAGGTAAATAGGTGAAACTCATTATTGTTTTGACTTATGACGGGGTAGCAAAGTGCAACATAAAAAAAATGAATGCATCAATATTTACCTACTGAATGGGAGGACTACCATTTGACGCCAGCCCATTTTGAATTGGATTGAAACAATCAGCATCCATTTTCTTCGTACCAAACAACTATGTCACTGGCCAATTAGGATATTCATGCTTAATCTTTCTATTAAGTGGCTAGCAAACACCCCTTTAGAGTGATCGAAAATGTGTAACCAAAAAATTGCATCATGACAGACCACGAAGCAACAGAAAATAACAAGATAATAAAAACGCCGCACATGAACAGCTTGACAAAGGGTATTGTTCATTTGCCTTTGGCCCAATGTTCACTGATCTGGTACACCATCCAGATACTCTTTTTGTTTGTTTGAGAAATTGCTTTCTTAATTGAGATAGGTTTATAACTACACATAACATATATTATCCAATAGTAATGAATTAGATGCGTTTATGACTAACCGATCATTTATGCAGGTATGTATATGACAATAACAGGCTGCTGCAATGGTTTCTCTTCTGCCATTCACGATCATCTATGCAGGTATGGTACCTTTTGTATATCAGTTGGTGTCTAGTTCACAAACAAAATCGGTTCTTTTAATTCGTCAACCTCCCATTGGTTGTCAAATGTTTAGATACCATACAATACTATGTTCAAGAAACACCTTCTATGTTATACCTTACAATGTGAAGTTAGGGGCAAAAGATGCTGTCTTTTTGTATATTTTTATGAATATTGTTTGTTATATTGGAACTAAATTTATAGTGGTTGCTTTTTGATAGCCGCAATATGTGGACCGCGTGAGATCTCTTCTGAGGCGATTGCCGCCTGCAGCTACTGCCGAACCAACAAAAGATGACAATACGGAGGTGGAGTAGGTATGTGTAGAAAGTTCGAGCCAAGTATGTGTTCTTAAAGCCGAGTTTCATTATATATCGTAATATATCATAAGTAGCTACTCATTAGACTTAAAAGTCTCAAAATTGAGATGTTTGAGCCCGATTTACATACAAGTCACTCCCCCATGATCGGTACATTAACACACATTTGGCTAATTCTTTTCTTTTTGTAGGCTAAGAAATCAAAGGCTACAGAACATGATGGTTATTCTGCGTTACCTATATTAGCTGATGCATCTGACAAAATCTTAACCCACAATTGTAACAAGAAATTTACCTTTTAAATATACCAAAGAGGGTGCCTGCAATTTACATATTAAATGGTTATCTGTATAATATAAATACTTACGAGTGTGTGGATACAACTTAATCCCAAACACCCTTTAGCAATACTTACTTTGAAATATGACGATATGTGTCGCTGTTTACAAGCATACCTTGATCTGAATGTAGTACGTTAGGGGTGTTTCTTTTACATATGAGAATTTAAATCTGGTATTTTTTTTTTGCAGGTTCTAACTGAAGGTGGGGTGATTGTACTCGAGCGACAAGAATCTAAAGAGAAATGGGACACCCCACCATCTGCTAAAAATGATGCGGGCCTGAGTAGTATACCGTGGGTAAAACAAGTACGACTGATCAAGAACAAAGGTAAACTATATAATAGGACTTATACACAATGATGTAGGACAACGATATTTGAAATGTAGTGCTTTGAACCTTTAGAATCAGGTAGAAATAATGTAAACCGAATCTTTTAAGATATGTCGTGAACATGGTTTGTCTGACTATGTAGCCGATAGTAGTAGCTCAAAAGTAGAGAACCAAAATAAAAAGTAGGTTTTATATCAATTTTGGACATCCTAAGTTCCTAAACTTTTATGATTTTGTTTTTGTGTTTCTTGAAAATTTCAGCATCCAAAGATTATGAAGTTAGATATTCGAGACGGTAAGATATCTGCTCTTTAAGGTAAAATCCAACTTATTGTATCCGACGTAAAAGGTAGTGCGTGCTATTGTGAAATTTAAAGTTGTAATGGGTAAGTTTTTAGGTCTTATTATTAGGAGAATAAAGGGGTAAAGTTGTTCTCGTTACTATTATTTTTTAATTTTGATCCATGCATTGCTATCATGAAAATAGAGGGTCAGCGAATATGATTTTAGGACTTAGAAAGCCTGGAGCAGAATTATGGGTCTCATTAGTGTCTATTTGATTTTTGTAGGGGATTTTGTGATTACATGGTTCCCGATATATGCGTGAACAAAGAACTTGAAGATGAGACACTTGGAAATCTAAAATATGAAAGAACCTATAAGTATTAGAACCATGGTCATAATTAGGAACTGGAAGAGCACAAATCAAAATATCAACAATCTTGTTTATATTTATGCATTATGTAGGAAGAATTTTGTGATCCAATTGCAACTTATAAGCTTATCACTAAATCACAACTTTACTTTACCGAGGTAACCCTTTACCCAAAAAAAACTAAATCACAACTTAAGAATTGTTTAGATCTGCTCTTTCAGGACAGAAGATGATTTTATTAATAGACTTGCAAAATGGGTGACTAAGAAGCTACTGATACTAGAAGTTCTATATCTTCCTCAACATAAATGACAACAAGGAAAAAACAATGCCATATCTTATTTGAAAGTTTGGATATAGATGTATCTATGGATTATTTGTTCTAAAATTTATTTGTTACAATATTTGATGTTTTAGTGCATACTTTCATCGATTAAAACACGCAATTGACTCTTAAATGAAAGGTGGCTTATTCTTAATAACTTGGGCTAAAAATACCAAAACACCAAAAACACACAAGGACACAACTATGGGATCTAAATAGCTTTCGAGCCTAAGTTAGCTCCCGCTGTAACGCGCGGACAATATGCCCCTCGTTTTCTATGTATTATTCATATTTGTAAGTTCAATGGACCCGCTTTTTGTTTAGCCCATGTTCGGCCCATTAGCATAGATTTAGAGAGTTAACATTAACTACTTTACGTGTTAGAGTATAAGTACACACCCTCTTTCTTAGCAAGTGGGTGTGACTCTCATTTGTATTGTGCTTAACCCTCATTATTCTCTGTAATACAATTCACCTTCTTTTTTTCTCTCTCTAATCTCTCTTTAAACTCTCGGTATATTATGATTTGTGTGATTTATACTAGATGTAGTGAGCTACATGTAGTATCAGTCGTCAAATGATGATCTAGAGTGTGTTTTGGTTAAAATTATTCATTAAAATTCAAAAATTTTGGTCTCGTGGTTTAGCGAGTTTAGCTACGTATCAAGTTTTTTGAAATTTTAGGTCTTATGCGTTTTGATCTTAAAGCATATGTGTTTTATATGTTAAATGTAAAGGATTAAAGTTTCACAAATTGATTTAGCTTCAAAAGATCGAATTTTAGTTAGTTTTGATTTACGTTTTTAACGAACTCGTTTTTTACAATTTCTTTACTATTGGATTTTAACAATCATTCAAATATATGTTTTTATGATTGTTTTGGTTGAGTAGCAAACGTTTTTGTAAAAAGCATGAACTCATAATGTGAAAATTTAAGATTTAAGTGTTTTTGGTGTGCGTTTGAGAGAACTCGCAACTCTGTTTTGTTGTAATCGTCTAGCGAATTAAGTGTGTTAAGCTTGGTAAATTCCCTAGTAAAACCATTGTAAGAGAATTAGGCTCCAACTCGGTTATTTTTTCTAAATTCGCTTTTTGTCCAACTCTCTTATAACATTGTTAACTCGCTTGCGACTCAGTCGCTAAATACGAACTATTAACGAACTTATCCCAACTCGCTATTTGTTGTAACTCGCAATTATTCCTCAACTCGCATATTATACCAATTTGTTATTTTATCAGAACTCACTATTTTGTTACTATTAATGAATTCGCTCTTTTTATTTAAGGTTTAAGAACTTGCTATTTTCTTGGAATTTAGGAACTCACCATTTTCGATGTACTTAGTAGTAAGTCATTATTTTCGTTACATAACTAAGAGAATTATCGAGCTTACTCGTCTTTAACCAGATTCAAGTCCAAGTTTTACAAGTTCTCAACTTACTCAACGTATTCAAGAAAAACTTCATTACGACAACGAACAATCAACCAACACAATTGGATAATCACAACAACAACTCTTAATCGACTACAAGATCCAGATAGCATTTTCACATGAACTGCCAAAATGTCTCAACCTCAACCTACATCTCAAGCTCAACAATCAATCATTCATGTTGGTTTTGAAACCCGTCCTTCAATGCTGGAAAAAAGAAGCTACAGTCCATGATCAAGTAGATTCATGAGGTACATTGAAGGCAAAAAGGATATTAGGAAATGTATCAAGCATTCAATCAACGAAGGACCTTATGTAATGATGATGATGACTGATATGGGTAATCCGAAGGGTACTCCACCAACTGGACCATTCCAACGGCGCAAACTAAGAATGACTTAAGCAATTCGAGGAAGATGCTTACGCAATCAATTGCATTACGCAAGGATGCCAAAGCAATGTAGGAAGATGTTCGACGTCTTATGTAAGGAACTGAGTTAAGTCAACAGCATATGGAGACAAAACTTGTTAATGAATTTGACATGTTCAAATCTGTACCAGGAGAATCTCTTAAAGCATACTATCATCAGTTTTCCAAGATTATGAATGATCTTGAATGGTACAACATCTTACCAAAGACATTTGCTTCCAACACCAAGTTCTATAGGAAACATCTAATATCAATCACACATACAACAATCTAAGAGTTTTAGAGAGAGAAAGAGGATGGATGGAAAACTAGAGAGAGAAACAGGATTAGAGAGAAATAAGAAAGATTAGATTAGGATAGAATGTTTTCACCAACCACATCCCTTCCCCTAAGTGTTCCTTTTTTTGGAGAAGGACACATGACAACTTAACCTATGGGAGGGATGTGTAATAACATATTACATAAATATGTAAAGTACGCCTAATGACCTAAGACTCGATATGACCCTAAGTGACCAAGACTTTCTTGATTTCTAACAATCTCTCCCTAAGGGAGGCCACTCGGGCCTAATAAATAATCTAATGTCTCTAGTCACAACATAAGTCTCTAGCCTTCGCATCTATCTTCTTTCTTTGAGGACCGCCTTAATCCTTCTCAGCATCTTTTTAGATCTTTGGACGTCTCTTTTAGACCACTCTCTGTTGTACAACTACTGGTACCTCTTGCCCACTTAATTCATTCTGAGCATGTTCGCCAATTGGTCTTTAACCTCTGTAAGAGTTCCATCGCAGATCTTGAAAACTTCATCACCTCTTATGAACTTTTTTGTCTCATCCCAATCTTCATAGACTACATAGCGTTAGACATGTCATGTATGCTAGATAATGCTCGATCTTTGGAATGCTCACCTGTGGCTTGGTGATATTGAGACTTTTCTGGTAACTTTCAACACCTAGTTGAACATCTTTAACTCTCTTTATGATGATAAGGCTTCTCATGTATACCAATAGAGACTGCACAAGGTAATATTTTGTATCTCCTTTATGTTGTTTCAGTTTGCCTTGAGCTTTAAGAACATACATATCTTCAATATCGTTTAGATTCAATTGGATGAAGTCAGATTCCTTGAATGTCTATTTCTTCTTATCAGCTCATATCACAATAATGCTCTCCAAGAATCCATACTCATACAAATCATCTACTATCATTTCATCCACAAACGTAATCTTAAAATCTGAATATACCTTTCCAGGAGATGTATCAGATCTTTTACCTCTGTAGGCGAGTCTTCTCATCTTCTCCCAATGATGAATTCCAAGCATAACATCCATGTCATAATTAACCAAGGTTTTCATGAAAAGTTTTCCAATGTCTTCTTCAATCCATCCACACTTGTACTCAGCAGCATAGTGTTTGTTGACGGAGAAGGCATACTTTCTTTCCTTCAAATCTTTGTTTCTAGTCATTAGAATTTTGAGGTCTTCATTGAATAAATGTTCAAGAGGAATTCTTCGACTTAACTTAGGACCAATCAATGGCAATGGCTCTTTATTGTCTATTTTGAGTCCTTGTTCTATTGCCTAATCCATATTGTCTGACATTACAAATGTCATCTGATCCATATTGTAGTCATACTCTTCCTTGCTCATATAACGATTTCCAAACAGCTCGTATCTATTTTCCCTAAACTCTTTCATTTTACTTAAATTAAGCTTGTTGACTTTGATACACCTTTAAATCCTTTTTGCCAATGAGACTGTTGAGTTATCATGTACTATCTCTTCGTCTTCTGTTCATCTAGATCTGGATATGTATCAACAACTTCATTAAATCTTTCTTCTGCATCTGACCTTGTAACCCATAAGTAATCTATGTATTTAGTAGGAGGTCCTACAAACCATCTTGGATGTTCACGTGTTTTTCTAACAAAAGAAGGCTGCTTGTCATGATCTCTTGCATCAAGCATGACTTTATCATTTCTTGAATATGAATGACCAGTAAATCTTAACTTCTTGTATCTTTTCTCCCCCTCACGATTTCCAAGAGGATCCTAATCATCGTGAATTATTTTCTTCATCTTTGCTTTCTTGCAGGAGTCTTTTGGAAGAGCTTGTTTGTCTTAGTCAATAGATTTTGATAGAGCAATATACAAATCAGTGTTGATATCCCCTGTAATGGAATCTGGATTGTTGGTTACCATTTTGTAAAGTGTTTCTTTCAGCTGTGGGATTGTGATGTTGGTGTTAGATAGAGCAGGTGATGAGGTAAGAGTAATATGATCGGTACGATAAACATGCGAGACAACTTTGCAAATACGTAGTCGAACAATGTCAGCAACAACATCAAGAACCAGTGTTGGAGCATGATTCTTGACTTCTTAAATAAATTTAGTAGAAATTACTTCTTGAACTGCTGCTAGAACTTTGTGAGTAACGAATTCATCAATCTTTCGTTGTTGCTCATCGACTTTCTCACAAAGAGCCTTGAATTGTTTGGACAAAGGATTGAATCTTCTTACTTTTGTTACTATCCGATGCAAGTGCTTCTTTTGTTTTGAGCCTGTTGGTTTTGTTATGATGATTGTTGTGATATGAGGAGATGGTATTGGATCATCAGCATCGGTTATAGGATGTACATGCAAGTTTAAATTTTGTGCTAAGACATCTGAAGGGTGTTTAGATGCACCTAATGTACAGCTTGTTAGCTCAGGATTTCCCCTTGGAGTTGCCTCTAGGGTTGGAGTTTCATCTGGTGTAATCAGCACAAAATCTACCCTTGTGGAACCACGTTGATCTGGTCCAGTGGCTTCAGTAATAGTGACCTCCGTTACAATCACCGTTTGCGACTCAAAGAGTCGGTCTGGATCAATAGAGTCACTAGTTGGTTTCTCCTTCCTAAATCTTCCATCACATGAGTTTAACCTTGACGTTCCTGTAGTCCTCGGCAAGCCAACGCCCTCCATAAAGGGTGTAGGTTTCTCGTTCTAGTAACGTGAAACATTATCCTTAGATAATTGAGTCCTGGGAGAGCTAATGGTTGTAAGAATGGGTGTGCTCTTCTCCTTTGCTACCATCGTCTTCTCTTGAACAAGTATGTTGATCCCAATAGAATAGATCTTTAATCCCTTATAGCATAAGGTATAGTTATGCAAGATAAATCTAACACAACTATAGTAGAAACTTTGATTGTAAATATCAAAGACTATGCGGAATCTAGTCAATGATACTAAGAAGAATTTCAATGAAACAGTAATGAACAAGATCAATAACAAAACAATTTACCAAACTTTCAACCTTAATATAATACGAACACTCTTAATATTGTTAGGGTTTACAAAACCTTGAAGCTACAAATAA
The DNA here is from genome assembly GCA_026074375.1 of Tanacetum coccineum. Taxonomy (NCBI): domain Eukaryota; kingdom Viridiplantae; phylum Streptophyta; class Magnoliopsida; order Asterales; family Asteraceae; genus Tanacetum; species Tanacetum coccineum. The sequence goes on from BQNB010000315.1 coordinate 40,656, forward strand.
CACTTTTCTAGATATATGAATTATATAAACATTATGACATAGGACCTTCTTTTATACACCAAAGAGTCCTACAAAGCTTATAATACTTTCCTAAGTTGTCATGATCTTTTAAACAAATAACTTATATGAATCTTTTACAAAAATATCTCATACTTATCCCGTAAGTAATCTTGATAAACAATCTTCATTTTTATCATTTCTCTTGTTTTTATCCTTCTGACAGTAGAAACTCTTCTAGCATTTGTAATCTTTCAGCAGTTGTAACCAGCAGCATTAACTTAGCAGTAGTAACTTCTAAACAGCTTCAAAAAGTCTTTTAATCCTAACAAAGTACTTTAAAATTGGAGACATCATCCTTATCTCCTTCATTAACAACATCTAACCTAGTGGCGTTAAGGGTTTGGTTTCTATCTAAGGAATCCCTAAGTTCCTGAGTGTGAATCCTAGTTCTCGACCCTTCTCCTTGACCCCTCGACAACTATTGAATTAATTCTTCTTTTCTGCTTAACTTGTAGGTTTTCTTAAATTTTAGTAGTAACTAAGCATCAGTTGGTATTTTAGTTTCTTCAGTTTCATATTCAGCTATGCCCTTCATCTTTTGTGTATTCATTGCTTCAAGAGTGTCATCCAAATCATTGTCAATTTCATCATCAATCGTTCTTTGTTCTCTTTCAATTCTTTCCAGACTCAGTATTTCACTTTCAACACTTAGTAAAGTAGTAACATGAACTTATTCAGGATCATCAACGTATGTTTTTGTTTGTTTCTTTGACTTTGCTTTTAATAGTTTTCCTTTGACAGGAGTTTCTTTCTCAAACTTGTCTTTTGAGGTTGTTTTTTATTTTGGGATTAGGTTCCTCTTTAATACTATCTTTGTGATGCGCCCTTCAGTAGGCTTAAGAACTCTACCTTCGCCTCTTTTTATTAATCATTTTCCTACTCTACTCCTAACCCCTTTGGCTCTAGTATTCTTATGCGTTCCTTGGGTAGGATCATTCGGTTGTGGTTGAACCATTGGAACAACTACCCCTCGAGTATTCTCCACATACTCCTAATACGCCTCCATCTCTTGAATCATAGCAGTCAACATTATGTTGGGTATTGGTAAACCAAAAGATATGACTCCTTCTTTTGCAACCCTAGTTGGCTTGTACCTTTCATCCATTTCACTTCTGTGCATGTCAGCATCTGATCTTTGATTAATGGTGTTATTGTTTGACATGATATGAGCTATAATTAGTTTGGTAAATCTTGGGAATGGTAATTTGTCGGCTTTAGATGGGCGTGTTCTTCGACTTGTGATTTGCAACTTGAATTCATCCCAAATTAAAGCAACATAATCCAACGTATGGTTGTGGAATAGACCCCAGAGAAGCTGTATCATTGTGTGTCTTACTTTGTCCAGTCCGGAGTCATTACCCGTTAAACATTTGTTCAAAATGCTTATGATTGTTCTCCATGCTCGATGATGTTTTGCAACAATTGCTTTGGATAAGACTTTGAACGTATTATCCGGATCATTATATCTAAGTTCTTTGACAAATTAGAGTAGTGTTTTTGTATCAGGAGGTGTTGTGATTTGTTGATTTTGTTGAGGTGGTGTGAGTTTCAACACTGTTCGTAGTAAGTCAACTCTGACTTCAAACCATTGATTGTCGAGTTGAAAGAGGAATTGTTTTGTTGCTTGTTTTTTAGACACCATATGCTAAAATTATTGAATATATATTGATGGTACTGAGGCAGTAAGTGTTAGTGAGTTGTAAATGATGTGTGTTTTGAGAATTGCAATGGAAAGTTGATGAAACCTATCAGTAAAGACTGTATCAGCATCAAACCTTACATTGCTTGAGCTAATCCCTACTTGATCATCTTTTGGAATGATTTCCTCTTCAGTTCTCATTTAAAGTAGAGATATAGCTTGAGACATGATTCAGTGCTGAGATGAAATACAAATGGGTTAGTTTCAAATGAATACAAACTTAAACAATTATTAATGTTTTTGTCTCTTTCTGCTCTTTCTGTTTAGTATGGTTTGGCAATTCTTTTTTACCATACTTATTTCATTTTCTCTCTCATGTGTTGTTAACATAAATAATTCATAACCATAACAACAATCCGAAGTTCAGGGAGGAAAGAATAAGTAAAAGGCCATGTTTATTAGATTAAAGAGAAATGGTAGAGAGGGAAAGATGTGTGTGTTTTCTAGAGAGAGAAACACACACACTTTATGTTACAATGATTTTCCTCATCCTCCTATGGAAGTATAGGAGGGTATATATACTCCTTGATACGCACTACTATCCTAACTTGACATAACTAGCCCTTGCGTATCCGACTACAAGTAAACTAATGTAACTCCGTATAAGTCTTCATATTTTAAGGCTAACAATAACTAGCCCTTGCGTATCCGACTACAAGTAAACTAATGTAACTCCGTATAAGTCTTTATATTTTAAGGCTAACAATCTTCCCCTAATATGTAGCCATACAGAATTACTTACAATGTTCCTAACAAGTACAAAATATAACAAAATAAAGTCTTCCAATGCAGAAGATGACATCTTTGTCTTCTAGTCTTGATACTTGTACTCCATCTTGGATCTTCTATGTCTTTACTTATTCTGGAACCATTGTGTTATACATGAGTTGGATTAACTTTCCCCCAATTCATGCTACATGTCTTGAAAAGCTTTCTTTATAGAATCCTTTTTGAAGAAGTTTCTGAATCAGCTTCCCCCCAAACTAACGTCCATATCTTGAGCAGATTCTGAAAATTTGATGTAGCTTGGACGATCTTCTATCATTGACATTTAAATTGCATAGCGGAATTTTGTAGAAGAATCAGTTAACCACACCAACTAATACTGCTTCTATAGTGTATCATGACATTCGGTCTTGGTGAATATACGTTCAGGGGAACATGTAAGAGATCAGCAACAATTCTTCTCACGCATGCAGAATACTCCACAAACCATACTAAGTAAAGTAGTATAAACTACTTCCCCCTCGAAGTTTACCTGATTACATCAAAGTACATGTTTTCCCCCATGATGGTTTTAAACTCTCGAAAGCATCATTGACGTGTACGACCATATACTCGAGAAGTTCTTGTCATAAGCAACAATCTTGAAAATTTATGAAAGACAATGAAGAACTTTGAAAGATTATACTTAGACTGTGAAGTACCATTGATTGATGTTTGGCAGCTTCATGCTGGTGTTGATGAAGCTTTAAATGAAGAAACTTGATGATTTTGAAGAAGAATATCAAGTTTAGGGGAGGATTGTTGGGATTAAAAGTCTTCTTGATGTTGTTTGAATTACTGCTGCTCATGTTTGTGTTAATGCTGCTCAGCTGGATTTAGTGCTGCTCATGAACTTCAAAGAAAATATGCTAAGTGTTTACTACTGCTAGTACAAAGTTACTACTGCTAGTGAATGTTAGTACTGCTCAAGGTTAAGACTGCTCAGAGATGAAGTTAATGCTGCTGAGAATAAGTTAGTACTGTTTGATTAGTTAGTACTGCTTATATGATATGTATTAAGTTATTTGTTTATAGAAAAGATTATGGATACTTAGGAAAGTATTGTAAGCCGACTAGGGCTCCTTGGTGTATAAAAGGAGGTCCTAGGGCATATAGTTTGATATCTTTTATCAATCTTTTAAAGTATTATTAGACGTATAATTCATAGCTTCAAGGTCTTTGTAACCTTAATACTTTGAGAGTATTCGTATTATTATCATTAATAATATTGGAGCTTATTTGTTGAATTGTATGTTTAATGAATTACTATTTCATTGATAATTCTTCTTAATATTAAAGATTAGATTCCGCATAATCTTTAATACATTCAAAAATAGTTTCTACTATAGTTGTGTTAGATTTATCTAATATAACTAAACCTTAAACAAGATTAAGGAATTCGATCTATTGAAGTGGGATCAACAGATTGCTTGGATACAACTATACATTCGAAATCCTAGGAGTTATTAGAAGATGACTAATTAAACTCATTTCTGGTCAATAACCTAGAGAAGAGCATCGATCAATCCGATTTAGAAAGCTGTGGTAAGGCTGATGACAGTTCTGAGTCCAAAACACCTATACGGCGTATCGAACAAGTAAATACGCCGTATTCAGAGTCATAGAAAACAAAGGGGCCTGATAAAACAAAAAAACGAGCACTTCTATTCCGCTAGCGTCAATGAAATCGATGAAAAAAAGACTAGAACTGAAAGACCTTCCCTCTCACTTAGTACGTGTACTTGAAAGGAGATGAATCTTGTCTAGTAATTATCTCATCCAAACTAACAGAAAATTTCACTTTTGCAGGTATTAGAAAAATGCAAGGGATCAATTGCTTGGAAGATGTCAGACATAAAGGGAATAAGTCCGTCATTCTACACACACAAGATCTTAATGGAGAAAAGCTTCAAACCTATCATTCAATCCTAGCGACGTTGAAATCCGAAAGTCCAAGACGTGGTTAAAAATGAAATCGTTAGGTTACTTGATTTAGGATTAATTTACCCGATCTCGGATAGTACATGGGTAATCCATATTCATGTCGTTCCTAAGAAAGGCGGAATGACCATGGTTTTAAATGACAACAACGAATTGATACCGTCCTGCAGAGTTACAAGATGGTGAGTGTGCATTGACTATCATAAACTGAATGACGCAACATAAAAAGATCACTCTCATCTCCCTTTTATTGATCAGATGTTAAATCGTTTATCTGGAAATGAGTATTATTGTTTTCTTGATGGTTTTTCAGGATTCTTTCAAATTTCAATCGCACCAGAAGATCAAGAGAAGACAACTTTTACTTGTCCTTATTGAGCTTTTGCCTGCAGGAGAATGCCGTTTGGATTATACAACGCTCCAACAACCTTTCAAAGATGCATGACAGCAATATTCCATGAAATGGTGGAAGATTTTATGGAAGTTTTCATGGATGATTTCTCGGTATTCGGTAATTCTTTTGACCAATGTCTCAATAATTTAGATAAAATGCTTGGTAGATGTGAAGAAACCAACCTTGTGCTAAATTGAGAAAAATGACATTTTATGGTAAAAGAAGGTATTGTTTTGGGACACAAAATATCTAGGAAGAGAATCAAAGTTGATAAAGCTAAAATCGATGTGATAGCCAAATTACCTTATCCAACAAATGTGAAGGGTGTTAGAAGTTTCTTGGGGCACGTTGGGTTTTATCGCAGATTCATAAAAGACTTTTCTATGATTTCTAAGCCAATGACCCAGCTTTTAATGAAAGACGCAAAGTTTTATTTTTCTAAAGATTGTAAGAAAGCATTTAATAAATTAAAATAAAGATTAACCACTGCGCCTATTATACTATCTCCCGATTGGAATGTACCTTTTGAATTAATGCGCGAAGCTAGTGATTTTGCAGTAGGGGGAGTCTTAGGACAAAGAATAGACGGGAAATTCAAACCTATCTATTATGCTAGCAAAACCCTGAACGATGCCCAAGCACATTATACCACCACTAAAAAAGAACTCTTGCAGTTGTTTTCTGTTTTAATAAATTTTGCCCCTATCTTATTTTATCAAAAACTGTAGTCTACACTGATCATTCTGCTTTGAAGTATTTATTCAGTAAACAGGATGCCAAACCAAGGCTTATCAGATGGGTCCTGCTTCTGCAAGGATTCAATATCAAAATAAAAGATAAAAAGGGAGCAGAAAACTTCATTGCTGATTACCTGTCGAGACTCAAGAATCCAAACATGGGAGAATTAGCTGAAGATGAAATCACTGATAAATTTCCCGATGAGCATTTGATGATATTAAAGGCCAATCTTAATGACGAAGAGCCATGGTATGCGGATTATGGAAACTACATTGTCGGAAAAGTAGTACCTCTAAAATGGACACCAGAAAGGAGAAAATGGTTCTTCTCTCAAGTAAGGAACTATTTTTGGGATGAACCATACACATTTAGATTGTGTTTAGACAATTTAATGAGAAGATGCATGGATGGAGACAAAATTCTTGAAATCTTGGCACACTTCCATTCTGGTCCAACTGGGGGACATCATAGTGCCTCTAAAACAGGAAGAAAGGTTTACGAAGCAGGATTCTATTAGCCCAGTATCTTTAAAGATGCTAGATATTATGTAATGAAATGCGATGCATGTCAAAAATTAGGAAACATATCATTTTGAAACGAGATGCCTCAAAACAATATTTAGGTTTGTGAAGTATTTGACATTTGGGGTCTAGATTTTATGGGACCCTTTCCTGACTCAAGGGGTAACAAATACATTTTAGTAGCGGTGGATTACGTGTCTAAATGGGTTGAAGCTCAAGCACTCCCCACAAATGATGCTCATGTAGTGGTTAAATTTCTAAAAGGGTTGTTTGCTAGATTTAGGGTTCCTAAAGCCTTAATTAGTGATAGGGGAACACATTTTTATAACTCTCAACTAGAAAAAGCATTGCTGAAATATGAGGTTACTCATAAAATATCAACAGCATATCACCCTCAGACCAATGGACAAACCGAAGTCACCAACAGAGCTATTAAGCGTATCTTAGAAAGGTATGTCGGATATAACCCAGAGGATTGGTCTGAAAAGCTCAACGATGCATTATGGGCATTTAGAACCACTTATAAAACTCCAACAGGATGTACCCCCTTTAGAATGGTTTACGGTAAAGCTTTTCATCTTCTGGTAAAGATCAAACATAAAGCATATTGGGCACTAAGACAATGTAATATGGATCTTACGGCTGCTGCGAAAAATCATTTCATGGAGTTGAACGAGTTAATGGAATTACTAGATGGAGCATACGAAAATACTCGAATCTACAAAGAAAGAACCAAGAGATGGCATGACTCTAGACTCCGCGGGGATAAAGACTTTAAAAATGGAGACAAGGTCTTGTTATTTAACTCTCGCTTAAAGTTACATCCGGGGAAACTCAAATCAAAATGGTTCGGACCTTTCATTGTAAAAACCATGTACCCATATGGAGCCGTAGAAATCACCGATAAAAATGGTTCAAGCTTTAAGGTCAACGGCCAGAGGTTAAAAAAAATACTATGATAGAAGTTTCAATACGAAAGATAACGAGATCATTGAGCTCGACGAATGAATGAACGATGAATGAAGCAAAGAGAAGGAAAAAGTCTAACTTAAAGACTAGCTGAAAGAAAAGTGCTTACCGGGAGACAACCCGACTGTTTTTAATTATTTGAGAAACTGGAATTTTAATTGTTTTATTGAGTCCGTCTTCCCAGATACTCAATTCGGCGTATCAAACGTCTATGGATACGCCGTATAAAACCTGTCTAGATGTTATCAGTCTTTAATTTCTGCAAAACTTTAAAATATTTGTTTTTACAGGATGCAATACGGCGTATCCTTGGGTTTGGGATATGACGTATTGACTACATGTACAGTGTGTTTAATTGTTTTCCTGCATTGTAACCATTGTATAACCGAGATAGTATTGCACTTTTGTCTTCTAAACTTTTATGCATGACCTTGCTGTAAAGAAATCGACTATATGGTATACTCTAAAAAGACGTATGCTGAACTCGTACGAGCATTTTGACGCCTCGTCAACACACTTTTGCTCAAGAACTCAAATTGGAGAATCATCCCGAGCAACATATCAGGGGAGTTCCTCGTTCTAATTCTATTTCCCATTATCTTTAATTGTTTTATCTATACAACAAGGACGTTGCATAATCTAAGTGGGGGGATGAAGAATTATAACGCCTACTTGTCCTTTCTTTTACAAATAATATGCTATATGCTTAAATTATGCCAAATTAAAAAAATAGCATAACTTTTATAAAAATTACTAGTTACATGACCTCGCGCACTATAACCCTTAATACCAAATTGTGATAATTAAGCCTATGCTATTTCCAAATAATTACTAAAAATTCCACAAAAATTATGAGTATGCCGGTGATGTAGTGGACTTTAGAACTTGGCTTGGTATATGACTCGAGACCACAACGATGAGTACTATAGACTTAGATGGAGTAACATGTTTAACTGGTAAATTTCTAAGAATACACCAAAAAGCCTAAATGTTGTAAAATTAACTAACTACACTGGTTAGTTAAACCCTGTGTAACCCTTTGCTTACTATTACTATAAGAGTAAGATCCCTTAGAAAAACCTGTTGAGCCATTCCTGCCTTTTTCACACCAAATGTCTATTTCGTTACACCTTTACACCTTAGCCTACCCTGTATATTAAGCCTATTTAATCAAAGTTGCTAGTTGCTTTTGTGTAAAATTTTGTATTTCCTGTGTCAAAGTGAAATTTTCTATCTCCGGTTAGGTCTGGAAATTGCACAATGCAATGGGAAAATTTGTAGCTCATGTATTTTTCTACTTTCGCGATTATGTATTATGTCCGAAGATGAAGTGCTGAAGGAAAAATTATCCGGATGATTAATGATTGTGAAGATGGTGAAATTGCACCGATATTTATGTATAAAAAAATGGTAAAATAGAAAATGCATCAAAAAAGAGGAGGATAATTGACAGTCGGTTTGCTAAGCTTAAACCGATGAAATACTTGGAAGGATCGATTATTCGTTGATGTGTGGATAAAAATCAACGATGTTGGTTTTGTATAAAGTGGCCGATATCACCACTTTTGTAAAAGTATGTAAAGTTTGGGATGATTAGGAAGTTGAGCGTTATGGGAATGCCAACTTAGGTTGTCTTTGTCATTTCTATGATCGAGGCGTTTGTTTATATTTCTGAGTCTTTATCATGGAACGGTAGGGAAAAGTTACTAGCAACTATGATGAGGTGTCATTTTATACACTTTTTCGGGGTCGTTTAACCCCCAAATTGTGCATTTATGCACAAAATTGGTACTTAATAATTCCTTTTCAGCTATTTCACATTTGGAAGACATTTGGAAGAATTACACGTGACTTGGGCTCATTTGGAGAAGAAACGAACAAGACAAAGAACCTACACCAACATCTATCAACAATGTCTCTACAGTGGCTGGAGACGGCGTCACAAATATAACGTGACACCGTCACCATGAAGATCAAGATGGCGTCACCCATATCTCAAGACGACGTCACAAGTACACGACCCATCCCAATATCTAGAATATTCTATTCATGAAGGCGTCACGATTAAAACGCGACGCCGTCACAGCGTTTTTCCTATATAGACAAACCTGAATTAAGGTTTTGTGTGGGTAACTTTAGAATAAAAAGAGGGTATGAACCCTAGTTCGTTTAGCAGTTGTAGGAGATGATTTTAGGGCCTAAAAACCCTATTGTACCTCTTCCAAGTCATGTTTTAATCAAGTAAGGTTTACTTAATCATTCAATATGTCTATGTGTTGTTTGATTTATTGTTTTTGCTTTATCTTTAACATGCTTGGCTAAACCTCCTATTGTGTTTATTTATGATTGTATGAAACCTCGAATGTAGATCTTAGTGGTGTTGCTTCTTGTGATGTATGTGCACGTTAGGTCTTAGAAAACTAGCTTTTGTCTGCATCGCTGTTGATATGTCTTGGGAAACGTGATTGTGTAGAAAGGATACCATCTGGTAATAGTCTTCATACTACCTTGCCCCCTAATATAGTTGATCAACTCTTAATATATTTCACATGCACTTAGTGTACTCTTAGGGTCTGTGTAATAGTCTTCATACTACCTTGCATGTGTGTTGCTCTAGCGGCATGCTAAGTAGACGGTAGGTTCGTGTAATTCGTTCATGCTTTAGGAAATAGTTACACTGATCATCACAAGTGTGACAAGGAAACAACACTAGGAGAAGCAATCTAGGGAGTAATATATGATTAAATAAACACAGTCTTTTATCTTATTGTTATCACTAGTAACGTAGTTAATATTTAGTTTAAATAGCTAAAACCAAACCTCTCTCCAATTATATGATTTACTTGCTTTCCATAAAATATAAAAATACAAAAATAATCTTATCTCAACCCTTAGAATTCTATTAGACCGTGATCAAGCCCTCCCAACCTATTCCTCGAGTGAACGATAAACAACCCAAGTCTTGCCTATACTACACTACAACGATTAGGTGCACTGCCTAGGGAGTTGTAAAACTTCTCGTGTAGAAGTCCTACGATGACCGCACATTAAGTTTTTAGCGCCGCCGCCTGGGGAATAGTTAGGTTCTGATTATAGTTTAGCTTAGTTCTACTTGCATGAATCCTTTTAAGTAAGATTTAATTCCTGCATATTAGCTTTCTCGTAGTCTATCTTTTCTTCGTGTTATTTGTTTCGTAACCCATTCTCGTCAACCACCATGAGAGACGAGAATCCTATCTGTACTCTAGGAGATTACTCCAAACCAAGCCACGAGGGCTATAGGAATACCATCGATCTCCCTATAGGGAACAACGTGATACCTCTTCGATCTGACACCATCCGGTTGGTGCAAAACGGATGCTCATTCCACGGACTTCGGTCCGAGGATCCAAACCAACACCTTAAGGATTTCCTTAAACTTGTGGACGCACTTGACCTTGACGGTGAAAATAGGGAAAGAACGCGCCTGTGTTTATTTCAATTTTCCCTACGCCATCAAGCTAGCAATTGGCTTGAACGCCTTCTAGCAGGATCCATCTCCACATGGGAGGATCTTACTACCCGATTCCTTGCTCAATTCTTTCCACCGGGAAGGACCGCAAAACTTCGTAATGATATTCTGATGTTCCAGCAACATCATGGAGAATCTTTATCCAAAGGATAGACTCATTTCAAGGACTTACTCAAAAAAGTCCCTCATCATGGCATAGACCTTTGGCTCCACGTCCAAATTTTTTATGACCATGTCAATCCCGTCACAAGACGAACCATTGACCAATCGGCCGGTGGTAAGCTTCGTGACCTCAACCCCAAAGAATCTTGGGCAATAATAGAGGACCTCGCCCTTTATGACAATGAAAGTTGGAACGACCCAAGGGATTTCGTTAAGCCAGTCAAGGCAATCACTTTGCCTCAAGATGTCCTGAGTACACCCGACCGCCATCTAATCGAGCTCGAAAATCAAGTATAACACTTGATGGAATCTCATCTTGCTCCGACATAACCTACCCATGTAAACAAAATCACTACCCCATGTGAAATCTGCAGTGGTCCCCACGACACTTAGAATTGCATGGAAAACCCCGAACAAGCCTTTATTGAGTATGCATCCTCGCGTACCGATAAAGCGGGAGGTAAGTGGTATACCTTTAAGCCTAAGCAAAACAATATTGGTGACACCTATAATCCGTCATGGAGAATTCACCCAAACCTTAGGTGGAAACAACCTCAAAATTCTCAAAATAATTTTTCAAACCCACCTAACCGATTCCAACCCAACAGTTCAATCCCGAATCGTTCCTTTAACAACCATCCTCAAAATTTTAACAATCAATCAAATATAGAAGGGCTGGTTTCTGAGTTCATGGCATCTCAAGATGCTAGACTATCTAAGTTTAAAGCCAATTTCAAACAACACCAAAGCGAGATGACCAACAAAATTGACATAGTGTTAAAGGCAATCACTAACCCAATAGAAGGAACACTACCTAGTGATATGATTAAGAACCCAAAACTGGGGACCCATCCAGTTTCGTCTGCTCGTTCTTACCTAATTAACGATCCTTAATGTTCATCTCACCCGTCCACCTCGATCGAGCCACTTGCCCAGAGAATAGGAAATTTCTAGAGATGTCGAGCTTAATCCTTTTAAGGATACCTTAGTGTTTAGGAGAATGGTGGATTTCCTAGGAGCCATACCTATTAACCTTAAGTGTAACATGTAGGAATCGGAGGACCTAATTAAAAAACCAATTAACTGGGATAAACCGCCCAAGAACGGAGATGGGGCATGGCACGCCAAGATTAGATTAATCGACCCAGACAGAGAAGAGTTTACCAAAACCCTACAATAAATCCCCACCACCAGGAAGCTCTCTGAAAGAGAAAGTCCAAGAGAAATCATCGACTTGGACCACTTCTACGACACTTGACGTGTGACTTCGAGTCTAGCTACAAGACTCGTTAATAAAGAAAAGCGCTTCTTGAGAGGCAACCCAATTTACTTTCCCGCATATTAGGAGTGTCATGTGTGTTTTACTCTTCATAATTTGTTTTATTATGTTTGAACTATCTTGTAATCATGCTTTGTTTGTCTTTAACTTCGTCTTAATTTCAATCAAAGGTATTTTACAAACAATAAGTGTAGGGGAATTCATCCGGCTTTTAAGCCAAATTCAAACATGATAAATGAATTGTTTAGATTAATTCACGTCAGTTTCGAGTCATATGATTGAATGGTTAAATCTCAGGTTTTGTATAGTCATTTATACAGGAATTAACCTATGGAATTAAGTGCAGGAAATTTTTCATCAAAAACAAAAATTTGTTTTCACAGACTGTGGAGACGGTGTCACGATTAACACGCGATGCCGTCACCACGACACCGGTGACAGGGTCACTACAACCCTGACGGTGTCAAACGCCCAGGTCAAGAAAACTTAAAGTTTTTAATTATTATTGAAAATGAAACTTGCACAACATTTAATATATTTACTCTTTCGTTATAAACCTGCAAAACCTAATGAGTTTAACAATTCTTTCATCCTATCTATCGAGTCAAACCCTAAATTCATATTGTATATTGGTAAATCGCACATTTTATGCTTGGTATAATTATCTTTATCTTTGATTACAAGTTATATTTGATGAGAAGAAGCTTGGAAGTACTTAGGAAGTTTCATTAGAATATTCTCGGAGGACGATTTTAACCAGTTATCGCATGTTTCTTCTCTATTAATCAGTAAACCAGGGGAGTACTAGTTTCTTTTCCTTATTTTCTTTTCCCTTTATCTGTTTTAATGGGTACTTCTAGAGAACATTAGGGACAATGTTCAACTTAAGTGTAAGGGGAAAATAAGCCTTAGAAACTATTCTTTCATTTGTCATTTGCTTTGTCTTTAAAATGATGGGTAATATATCGAAATATAGCATAAAAAGGTGATTTTTACCAAAATTTAATTTTTTTTATGACACATACCAACAAAAACCGAGTATTACTAGCGTCCCATGGATAGGAATTTATATGTCTAGCACAAAAAACCCTCAAAATTCCACCCCTACAATGTGAGGTTTGCCCTTAGATATTATACCTTTAGCTTGTTCTAGTTAAGGAGTGAGCAATCATGTATGTCTATTCTGTCGTTACGGATGTGTATGCGTGGTTTTGTCGCCTTTTCTAGAACATTGGTATCGGTTATTTTAGGATTATGAGAGTGTATCGGTAGCATATTAAATTCTAGAACTTGTTTTTGTAATACATCCCAAGACCGCATAGTAAGTATTCGGATTTGCTTGATAATAGGCATTAGGATTAACCCATGTTTTAAACCTGTAATTATTATGTTGATCACACCGATCATATAACTATCCCACACCCTTGTCATGCACTCACCTTTAGTGCAGGATACCCTAGTACAACCCTCCAAGCCTATCCTTTTTCATGGTTCTCGTAATTTTTTGGTTAATCTGGACGATTAATGAAGAGCATTCGTTACACCCAAAAAGCCTTAGCCTACCTTATATATACTCACTTTTAGTACATTATTGTGATAACCCAAGTTAATTATTTGAGTACACGGTTGCTAAGTCCTTATCCCTGTAAATATAGTTTTGGGACGATTAGGATTCATCGTAGTATTTATTTCGCGGAAGAATGAGGAAGAAAAGTTAAGTCAATACCCCCATATGTTTGTCAAAAGATCTCTATGTTATTTTGATCCACCTCAAAATGGGTCATTAGTTAGATTGTAAATATCGAGCATGTAAAAGCTCAAGTGTAGGGGTACATATTATAAACCCCATGTGATGTATTATGTTATTATAAAAAATAAGAAAAGAAAAAGAAAGAGATTGATGTAGAGTTGTGTAGAGTTTGTATATCTTCGTTTGAGTCTTAGCCTAGCAACCAAACCAAAGTGTATTCGTGTAAGTAATTAGCTAACCCTTCCTCCCTAAATTCACCCAAAGTCACCACCAAAATGTATCCCATCCATTTCCATTTCCATTATATGTTATCTTACACCTACACCCCACAACCCTTTATAAATACCTCTTAGATAGTAATGAATGATACTTGCACCTAGTGGTGGAGGTTTGATCTTTTACCAAGCCTATGGTAATTTATATGCTTTGACAGGTAATGAGTGT
>BQNB010000315.1:58668-73228 GCA_026074375.1 Tanacetum coccineum
TAACTAATTAGATCAATTAAAATACTGATAGAATATAAGGTTAACGACCTCACTCTTAGTGTTCGACACCCTACTTACCACGAAACTCCACCCGATCGGGTACATTGCCCGTTAAAGTGTTGTTTTAGGATAAGTCGGCTAAATATAAATTTAAAACTTGGTAATAAATAAATTGACCCTACACGACAACACATCAACAAGATTATTTTCTATATATAAATACTTTTTTTTGTCTGTTTGCTTTGTATTCGAAAAATATATAAAGTGAAAATTATCAAATATTAGGCTCTACAGCAACGTGTAACAACCTAATCCCTTGGTTGTAATACAAACAAACATGCATAACAAAATTCCAAGGGATGGAATTTTGACATCATTGACATCTTTTTCTTGATATATTACTAATCTTGTTTGTAATGTTACATGGTGTTGTACCATGCACAAGTGGAAAAAATCTTGAATTGTGTGCAAGGTACAATATATATGAAAGCAAATATTTTACTTGGACTTATACACATTGTTGTATAGTGACTATTAATTATAAATGTCAAGAAATAATAAATATTACTTCATCATGTTAATTAATGAACTAGTTATGAAAGTTATGTTTTCTTGTAAAAAAATAAACTCAAAGTCTTTAAAATGTTCAAATCCTTAAAACATGAAGTATATTAATTAGCTTGAAAATACTATTGAAACCATGAGTAGATGGCCAATAATACTTTAGTTAATATGGTTATGTATTCTAGTTGATACATAAAGATAGTGTTTTTAAAATTGTTTAAATCATAATAAAGTATATTCAATTATTATAGAAATACTAATTAATCCATTTTCTTTAACCAAGTTGAAAGGTGTATAATCCAAAAAGTATTAAATCATTTATAGAAATTTTGAGATTGTCTTATAATCTAAATTCTTATAGAATATAACAGGTTTATAGTATGTCTAATAAGAAAAATCAAACCTTATGAACATCGTTTGATCTATCATGAATTTAAATTACTCTACCACCAAAACTATTGAAGTTAAAAAAAATGAGTATGGCATACTCAATACTGTTCCAACCATGAAGGTAGCTAAGACATCACTAAGGTGTGGAATGAGAAGGTTCTAATTATGTCTTAATTGAACAACTTAATTTGAAGAGATCACGTGAACGTGTTACTAACAAAGTAGATCAAGAACTGTTAATGTATCATGTACACCCAACTGATAAGAATTTATTGTTACTCGATGTGCTGAGTATTTGAAGAATAATCTTCTTTTACAAGAGACAAGTGGGAGTGTCATAATTGTTGAATAAACATGATAAAAAGTCACAATACTTTCTAAAAGACTAACACATGCACTAAGCCTAGACATTTTAATGTTAAGATGTAGAGCAAATACCTTTCATTCACAAATCTGGTAGTTTTCCATGATATTCTAAGAGTAATTGTTTTCTTGTGAATACCAAGTAATTAAAACGAGGGGTTAATGTTAAACCCATTAACTAGACATATGTCGTATCAAATTTGGAATTTGATAAATGGCAAGAAGTATGAAGGCAAAGATGTATTCCATGATTGATAATTACTTTTCGAACTTGATTAATCTTTCAATGAACAATTAGATTGTGAGACGCAAAAAATGTCTTCAATTAGCAGATTAATATGTACATAAATGTGCACTATTTTAAAGTTGCTCGATAACAAGAGTAATCATTCATTCTCAAGCAATTGATTATGATTAGATTTCTTTTTTCAATAGCAAATATTAAAATACTAAGATTATTGTTGCTATCGTACTTGACTTCATGATTATGAAATATGATAAATTGATTGTCATCTTAGCGAGGATGTGGTGCAATCAAAGGGTTTATGAATCTAAATAATCTTTGTAAAGTGTAAAAGTTGCAAAATTCACGTGTGGATTAACGCAAGTATCTAAGAGATTAAATCTTTTGTTCGATAATCAAATCAATGAATTTAACTTGAAAAAAGATAAATTCATATTAGAGCTAGTAAGCATTATGTATGTTCTTAAATCTTATGCGTTGTAAACATATTTGAAATATTATTCTATTTAAGCAAGATTGTAAAGCTTAGGATGAGTTTAGCATGTCCTCTGGCCTTTTCCCTAGTATGAGTAAGAGTAATTCATTCTTTGTAATATCTATGCTGATGTAAAAGATGAAATTAAGCTTGTAATGCCTTTTAGTGAGGGTGTTTTACCTATAAAATACTTAGGAGTTCCCTAAAAGGGTTACTAAGAAAGATTGTAGGATCCTTATGGAAGTTATTCAAAATAAATTGAATAGTTGGAAGAATAAATGTTTATCTTTTGCTAGTAGATTGCAATTAGTTGCATATGTCCTATCATCTATGCAAGTTTATTGGTGTTCTCCATTCATCTTGCCTCTCACTGTTTATTCATCCTAACTCTCACTGTTGGTGATGATATTGATAACTTGCTTAGCAAATTTTGTGGTCTAATATGAATAGTTTAGGTGGTATGGTTAGTGTAGATCCGTTTGAATATAGATATTTCTACTTTGTTAAGGGTTGTAGCTAATATAGATAGATCTACACAAACTACAGGAGAAACAATGACTACAAACACTATAAGTTATGCGGAAACTAACTTTATAATGCTAAGAAGAACAATGAATATTGATAACTAAACTTTTGTATTAATTTGCTAAAACAATTACAGATTACTAACTATGAGATATGAGATTGTATATGAGATGTATCTTCTCTAATGCCATATGGTTCCTTTTATAGACCAAGGATAAACCCTAACAGACTTACAAAATGCGTAAAAGATAATGCATATCTTTTCCTATAATATCTCATACATATCTATTAAATGGTACTAACTATTTTATACTATCAGTACTAACTAACTGATCAGTACTAACTATTTTGTACTGTCAGTACTAATTACAACTATTGGTACTAACTAATATAACTAACGGTACTAAGTCAGGAATGCATAATTCCCAACAGTTAGCATTAAGTGGACTGATATTTGCAAACCAAAAAGTCAGGGTTGGTTAGGCCTAAAATCTATGCATGAATGGAATACTGCCCTTATGGCCAAACACCTATGAGATATATTAAGTAATAAGAATCCTATATGGGTTAACTGGGTCAAGACTTATAAGCTTAAATGGAAAATCTTTAGGACATTAAGCTAAATAGAGGAATGTCTTGAAGTTAGAAGCATTTGTTGAGTCTTAAGGAGAAAATTAAGGAGTTTGTGAATTTCAAGCTAGGAAATAGGAAGACTTATAGTGTATGGTTTGATAAATGGCATCCTAAGGGTCATTTTAGTAAACTAATTGACCATAAGATGATTTACTTGACTGGTTTGGATATAAATGCTAAGTCATAGATCTTATTGATAACAATACTTGGTGTAATATTTACCGGGTAAAAATCCTTTACCTAAAAAACAATACTCGGTGTTGGCCTATTGATTAGGTGGGTGAATATGATGATGTTCTTGATGTTCATGTCCCTACTCTGAATGATGACTTAGAGGATAAGGCTGTTTGGTATAATAAAAATGAAAAGGAAAAAGTTTTCAATGTTAGTGACGTTTAGAAGGCGATTAAGATTGAATACCCTAATGTTATATGGTATAGACATGTCTGGTTTACTCAATGTATTCCCAAACATGCCTTTATCACATAGATAACTATTAAGGAGAGACTCAAAACTAGGGATAGGCTTTTTAGGTAGTTTAGTATCCCTGATATGTAATGTCTTCTTCGTAAGATGGACAATGAATCTCACTGTCATATGTTTTTCTCTTGTAACTACTCTAAAAGGTTGTGGGAAAGGTTAAAACCTATGGCTTTGTTGGATAGTTTAAAAATTAGTGGGCTATGGTGATCTTTGGGTTAGTTAACAATCATGCTAAGAATAGTATTTAAAGTGTAGTACAAAGATTGGTATTTGGAGCTGCTATATACTATCTTTGGCAGGAAAGAAATAATAGAAGAATGGGCTAAAATGAGAGAAATGTAGATTTGTTGTTTAAAGTTTTGGTGGAAATAGTTAGGTTTAAACTTATGGATTTGACTTTAAAAAAATCCCCTAAAGTAACTAAAACTGGTAAGGTTTGGGGAATAGCTATTTGTAAGGATAAACAGTTAGGGAATGGGGTTGGTTTTAACTTGCAATATCAGAGTAAGCATGTGTAGTTTTAATCCTTTAGTCTGGTTTTAAGTGAATTGGTCTCATGAGGGGACTGGTTTATGGGAATGCAATACTATCTTCAATTTTTATAGATATGATGTCTCTTATAGTGTTGGTATAATGAAATGTATTAAGGTATGTATGATTAGTGTTTGGGTGATTGGGTTGGTAATAAATGGCTATGCACTACAGACAAAAGCTTAACATATGAACTGTCTTTCTATGGTAGTATTAGTGTAGATAAAGGGCTAGTTACCTTAGTTAAGCTGTTTTATTTGTGTCTTGTGAGTACTTTGTGTTGGCTTTCTATTAAGGATATGTGGATGAACTTGGTGTTTGATTGCTTGCTATGCACTATAGTTGAAAACCTGTATAATGATAAGCTTTCCTACGGTAGTAAAAGTGAAGATGAAGTGCCTATTACCATAGGTTAATTTTTTCATTTGTTTTGGCTAGTAGACTTCGCAGGCTTACTTTTAGGGGTGTGATTTTGGATTTGATGTTGTTCATGCTTATGGTCAGAATGATATTACTTTAACTATGTATTCTTTTGGTCCTGTTTCAACTAACAATGGATCAGGTTCTGCTTGTTTTGGATCTATATATGCATTAAGGTTTCCCATGATGTGGTACTATGGGTAATCTTTTCATTCAAACATGCAAGGAAACTTTGGAAAATGTCATGAATATGAAGTTGTCTCCTGTTTTTATGCACCAAGGACTGGAATGAAGTATATTAGGAAGGTTTGGACAAATGTTGCACTCTTTTTTCCTTATCATGATTTTTCGCACTAGGTTTTACATGATAAGGTTTTTAAGGAGGCAAACTTATCCAAATTGCTATTTTGGCACTTCCCTTGTTTAACTGTATTATGGAATATTGGAGCTCTGGTTTTGCACATCAAAGCTGTCTTTGGAGTGGATGGAATTCTAGTTCAACAAATGAAGATTATGAGCTGATTAATGATATTGGTTCAAGTGACACGTATCCCTACCATGTATTATTTTGTTATGATTTTCTGCTAGTATGTCTAAGATGTTTGTAGTTCTTGACTTTATGGTGATGTTTTAGTATTCACTGATTGGTCTTAGTGAATATTAATGATTCAGAGTATACTTGTGTCTTTAAGTTTGTTGGTTTTCACAGTTCGTATAAGCTTTCTTTGTTATCAATTGTTTACTGTATTTGAGCTTGGGATCATGTCCAATGTCAATGCTTTTTGTGGCCAAAGTTGACTAGATAGGGACGTGTCCTAGTTTTTTTATGTCTTTTTATGCCTTTTTGTACTTTGCCCTTTTGTAGCCTTAATAAATTTACCAAGAGTTATAACGTATGTTGTGTCTTATAAGTTAGATTGGTTTTCATATAGTTCAGATATAAGCTAGTCTAGTGTTGTATCAAGAGAGGTTTTACTAGATAAGATGAGAAGCAGTTGGGATCATGCCATATGCCAAAAGAGAGCCTATATTGTGTGGCACAAGTTGATACTAGATAGGGACATGTGGCCTTGGGTGAGTATTTTAGAGAAGACTGAGAGATTGCCAGTTTATTGTACTTTGCCTTTGGTAGCATGTTAAGTAAAGAAATTTACCATTTAAAAGGAAAGAAAAAGAAAAAAGGAAATGTTAAAAGCTCAGAAATTAAGGAAGTAGATTTTAGTGAGAGAAATGATTAAAAAAGAGATCAACAATATAACTTTGGAGTTAAGATGGTTAGAGTAGGAACAAAGTATCGGGGTGTCAAACTAAATAAATTTAGAAGTAGACATAAATAACTTATATTATTGAGATCATAGCGTCAGAGAGAGCTATCACGTGAGATGAAAATTAAGAACATCATATTATGTTTTAAGTTTTCGCTAAACTAAAAATCTAAATATAGAATGATTATTATTTGCAAGATTATAGAAGTAATGAGATCTGATACTGAAAGTTGTATTTTATGGAAAATTTATAAAAGTACCTTTAAAGGACATATTGGAGATAGTACTTTGTTACGGAGAATTTCTGATAAGGAGATTAGGTTGTTGTTGTAACCTTGCCTTATTTGTGTCTGGTAGATATGAATGTTATCTAAGTTAGAGTCTTTTGACTATTTTGGACTTTGTCAATTGTTTTATAATAGAAGATACAGTAGTAGCCGTAGTTGGAGAAGAGGTTGAGTGAAAAGATGATAGTGTGAATTTGGTTCATTGGTGAGATAGTATGTAGCTTGAGTGTAAATCCAGGATTTAGAGGATTTTAGGATGAGAATGTTGGAATTTGTAATTGGAGATGTTTCGTCCCGTAATTAGCTAATAGAAATGCCGAAAAACGAGTCCGATCACACGTTTGTGTTAATGTTCAAAATATGAGATTGGGAAATGAAAGTTTATTTAGAGAGAAGTATGTTGTGAGGTAAATAGTGATCTATAGTTCTGAGAGAAAAGAATATTTTAAGTTAAGATAAAAAATGCTAAGAAAACTTTGGAATAAGTATTATAAAGTCAGGTTGGTGGAGAACGTTAAATCTTTGTAAGGAAAAAGTATCAGACACAAATAATGAAAAGAAATAAGAGCACCGGGGACCTACCTGACTTGGATTCCAAGAGTAACTGAGTAGACGAGGACCCAACTATGGGTTCAATGAGGCTACATTTATTAGTAGGGAGTTGGTCTCTTGGGTGAGTAGCTAGTGTGTTTGCTCTCATTGGAATGATCTTATTATTTTAATGACTCAACTTCATAGCATTCCTTGATCTAGTCTTTCAAACGCACAGATTAGTATATTGTCTATTGTACTATCCTCCTCTTTGGTTGCGTAAAACCGTTTCACACAACTATCACACACACATAAGAAGAGCCACTCATAAAAGATAGAGAGATAACTTTGTATGCAAGATTAAAACTGAAGACATAGAAGCTACTTTGGGTTGATTTTAGATATTTACTGGAAACAAACCACTCATATTAAACAACTTTTGGGTTTTCGGTTATGATCTTAATAATCGATGATTCAAAATCACCTCTTTGATAAGTATTTACATTTTATTTAATTGTACTTTTGATAATGTTCTTAGTGATTGCGATGAAGAAGCTTAGTTGTACGGTAGCATGGGCATATAGAGGTTTGCACCCTCTTGGATTCCATAACTGGTTCGAGGCCCACTAGGGAGCAATGAGGCACATTTTTAGCTAGTTGTTCTCTTGGTAGTACTAGTATTTGTCTTATATCTTTTTAAACACACTCATGCATTCCTTATTTTTCAAACGCACTTTAGTTTTGTTTTCTCTCCTCCTCTTTGGTTGCGTCCGATTCACACACACACACATAAACACCATAAATTTTCTAACTTTGTTCAAAAAACATGAAGACATAGAAGTTTTGGGTTGATTCTAGTATTCTGGTTATCATTTAAACAACGTTTGGGTTGTCGGATTATGTCTTAACTCGCTTTCAAAACCCTCTTTGTAAGTATTCTAAATTTTAATTTAACTTGTACTTTTGAATGTCTAGTGATGCGTAGAAGCTAGTTGTACGGTGCGTTTGCTAAAAATCAAACATGAAAATTTTACAAAAACTAATAAAGGGTGTATGTTTGGTTCGAATAAGGGATAAAAGAAAACAAGGGTTTTGTAGTTTTATTGTCGTGGTTGTGATGGTTGAAAAACACCTATTTGCTATTTAGCTTATTTTGGTTAGTAGTATATTTGGCTTATTTATAAGCACTATTGGACTTATTTTAAGCTTATGATGGTTCGAAAACCACAAGAACAAGGAAATAATTATTTTTGATTATTTATGTAACAACCCGAGTTTCACGACGCGTATGACGATCGCAAGTTCGACGTCATAATTATTATTTTATGAGTTTTCGTAAGCGAACATCGACATTTAAAATTTTATTTGTCGTAAATAATTATTTATTTTCGTAATCTATTACGAACGGAAATTTAAAGTATTTATTTTTGACGTTTCGCGAGTCACCGTTTGACCGCGTGTTCGTTAATCGTTTTGAGTATCATAAAAGTTTATGACGCGTCTCGTTATTATTTTAGAGACCGTGAATTATTATTTTTAAACCTCGTCGTCATTTATTCCTTATCCATGACCAAATCTCTCATTATGGCTCCCGTTTTATTTAAATCTTGTCAAGTTTACGTTTATTAAAATGTTTACTCAAAAATTTACAAGAATTAAAAAGAAAAATAAAATTAAATGTGTGCATGCCTACACTTATAGCCGCCGGTTATAGTGTACACACACACTCCATCTTTGTTAAATTTTCAAGACAATGATTACACCTCTTGTTGCTTCCAAGTTTAAGTAAAAACCCTTCTCATATCAAGGTAAAAACACATAGTTCAAAAACACTTGTTTCTTTCTCTTCTCTTGCTCTCTACGGCCGAGCTCCAAAGCACACACACACTCACCATTTTTTGGTGTTTGATCTTGCTAATACACTCAAATATCATTCAAATGATGATCTAAATAAAAAAGGAACCAAGTTTGAGTTGTTTTTTTCTTTTCCCTCTTCTCTTTTGGTTTGGCCGAATACCCAAACAAACATATCTTTGGTGTTGATTGGTTTTCTAGCAACCAAATATAGTTTAGAATGTATTAAATCTATCATCCATGGAATAAAAATACACATGCAATGAGGTTTATGTGAGGTTGATTTTGTTGAAGCAAAAAGGAGTCTTTGGTGTTGGTGGTGGGTTCGAACCGGGTACAAGACACACCAAGGGGTGTGTTTGAATTATTGAAAGCCGTTTGGGTTGATTTGGTTAAATCAAGTTTAAGTTTGGTTTGGTTTGGTTTGATGGGTTGTAAGCCGCGGCAAATAATAAGGAGGACGACCCGACACTTTTACTTCTCCGATCTTGCTCCGTAAAGCATCATGAGCACCCTTTTATGTTTATTTCGACTATATCATTCGTTTGATTTAATTATGTTTGCATGCATGTGATGAATCGGGGGAAAGCTTGCGAGAGTAGACTAGATAGTATTGTCTATTGATTGAGAGGTTTAGATTATAATTATATGTCATTATAGACATGTTCTAGTTGATTTAAATGCTTAAAAATGATTTTTAAGGTGTTTTGTAACTTATAAATATGAGCAGAAAGTTTTGCACGCCAAACGAGAACAGAGATTTTGTAAAATCTGATTTTAGGCTTTGAATTGTGATAAAGCTATCCGAGACGATCGTTTTGATATAAGGTAGAGCTTCTAACTCTTAATAACGAAAAAGTTAGAGCAAAAACGAGATAGATAGTCGATGTATAAAAACTCAGCATTTGTTCAAAATGGTAATTGTTGTCTCCGATTTAAAGGCTTGTTTTGAGCACTTTCGAATCCGTTTCGGCCTTCCGGCGAAACACGAAAGTTGCTAAGAATGATGTTTTACTGTTACGGGAGGCTCGCCAATTTTAAAATCAAGTGATAACGGGTCAAAACCCATGGTCAAAGTCTGTGTTTATATTTAAAATAGTCAAGTGCCAGCAGAATCTCGTAAGGGCATTTTCTTCATTTTCCGTCGAGTTCTGGGTCTCGGCTAAAACTATAAAGTTGTCCGGAATATCGTTTCGCATAAAATCTCTTTTCAATCCGAGACATGAAATTGTGATTTAGCGGGTCATTTAGAGCGTGTCAGATTTAATTATAAATATATATGTAAAAGTCAAACGTAAGAATAACTTGACGAATATATGTCGAAAGAGTTTAAGTGATAGTAAAATAATATGGATAAGATATTTAGAGATCAACAAGTGTTTTACGACCATTAGTCAGGACTAAAAACGTAAAGTTTAAATATGGTAACTTTTAGTAATACACGAACGTAACCTCGTTACGGATAATTAATAACCGGAATGAATGTCGGAAGTATGATAAGATAAATAAATAACTTTTATAAATATAATTAAGTGTCAGGACCTACTAAAAATGGTAAATTTCTGAAAATAGTAACTTTCTAAAAATAGAAAGTTTCCTAAAATGGGAAGTTTTCGACTAGGTTATGTGAGGAATAATTATAACTTAATATTGTGGGGCTTTAAGATCTAAGGCGCAATCGAGTTTTTCATCACATGTATGAATACGTATATTATATATATATACATGAATTTAATAATGCGATGTATCGGTATAATAATCGAGCGGCTCTAATTATAGGTCGTGATCGTGTTCGTGGATTCTTCGTACTAGATTTCATTATTTGATCACCAGCTATTGATCTAGGTGAGTTCATAGCCTCGCTTTTAAAGTTTTCAATGTTTTAAACTCTGCGAGGGTGATATATTGCTTGTTTGGAAAATGAGAACGCAATGTGTTTTGTTTTTAAAATATGATTCCATTCACTATTGAGTATATGCCTTTTTCTGTGTATCCGTTAATTGCCTACTTTGTGTTGGTGAATGCTAATGCATTAAATAGATCTATTGGGTTTGACAACCCTGTTCGGGGTTTGAATCAGTGGTGAGCACCCCGTAATGGACATTTTGTTATTAGTATTAGGGGAAGTGAGATACTTCCCGGACATGATTTCGTCCTACAGGATGAATGTGTTAAGTTTCTGTACATGGGCTCTTTAGTTGGAAGTCATAAAAGTTATAACTTGCTTACTCACAAAGCAACATTATTGATGTTTTGTGGAACCCAAATTATGCGTTCTATGTGTCGATTATAAACTCTATGAATTCACTTAACGTTTTGTTGACCGTTTTAAGCATGTATCTCAGGTTAATTGTTGTGGATGGCTTAGATGGGACGGAACGCGGATATCAAGGACGGTGTCTCGGTGAAATAATGTCATAAACTAAACTTAATGTTTTAGAAATTAAGTTGTATTGAGGCTTTTAGAGATAAATTTCTGTATTAATATTGGGACCAATGTAACTCTGATCTTTTAATAAATGGAAATTGTGTTTTATAAACGTATCTTTGAACGTTTACTGGGACTCGTGTGCATGTATTATGAAGTAGCACCCCAATCGTTGTATTCCGTTGCGTATCGCATTTTAGGGGTGCTACAGAATGGTACGAGAGCACGAGTTGTAGTGAACTAAGTCGTTTTACAAAACTTGGACTACAACTGTTTTTGGAAAAAAATATATGAGTCCTTTCATCCGTTTGCTCCGATATCCGACAGCGTAAACGCGAATCGTTCCGATCCTTAGAAGCCTTATGTGTTATATAATCAACTGCATGCATATTATGTGCTTAACAATGGATACCTTGGTATACAGTTAATGATTATATAAGCATATATACATACGGCATCTGATTCAATGATGTAGAGGTTATGATACACGTAAATTGATTTCGCATCTCGCCAGAAAGCATAAAAATCTTCTTTATGCGTTTGATGCAATGTAATAAAACTATCCTTATATGCGATGAGTAAGAATTTTTATATATTATAAAGATATGCATGACGGTTACTAATATAAGTATTATCCTTTCTTTTTGTAAGTAATCAAAGGTCGAGACCATTGTCACCCACGATCGCGTATTTGATTTCCCGCCATAATGAGCCACATACCGTGCATATATTTCTTTGCACCCCACCGTTACCCGATTTCTTTGCACCCGCACCGTTACCTGAGTATGCTGGTAACCCGAACAACAACAATGGGTGGCTGGCGACGGATGATTACTTACTTGGAGAGCTCAAGGCTATAGTGTATGAGCAGATGGTCGTTCCCGCGGTTGATGAGATTGCCGAGCATATGGTTGTGCCTGCCGTTGTGGAGGTCGCTGAGCCAGTAGTTGAGACAGAGGAGGAACATGACGAGGAATATTATGATGGAACTATACAATACGAAACCAGGTTACCTCAGTACCACGAGGCCTAAATGCATCCCATGTAGCCTGGACTAAGAACTTGGTCAAGTACCATTTGAACCACGCCAGAAGTAGGTGTCTGGTTTGTTAGGATCAAGCACAGGCATATGGAGTTGCCCTAAAATAAGAGCTTTAAGTAACCAGAAGTAACTATTTTATTTAAATAGTATAAGTATATTATCCTAAAGTATGAATTTAAGTATGTTATGTTGATCTAAGTCGTCAACCATCACACCACTAATAACGTTAAGGGTAACCGTACAGCGCATCTGACCTCTATGCATCAAATTAGAAAACTTCTTTTGAAAATGTATATTTGAAATGGACATTAATTGGACTAGGTCGTGTTTGGACGTCGTTGCATTTGCTTGTTTGATCTTGCTGTCTGTCACCTTGTTAAGGTGAGCTCGTAGCCCCACTTTTTAAATCTTTTTCGTTGGGGAAAAATGATACTCAAATGCGTTTTGAACTGATTTTTATGTACTATGCAAAAGTTGATTTGTTTTTGGGACAATGTTATGTGCTTATGACCGCTATGTGAATGACATGAGTTTTGGTTGAATATGATATGTGAAACTTTCCGTGTGGATCCTTTATGGCATGAACTTGCTATGGTTTGAAATGATATGTGATGTGTCACCCTATATATAGCTCCAGCTGGTAGGCTTTAGGTGCGTGTGAATTGAGATGTTGAGGACATTGCATGGCAATGGTCCATATGGATGTAAATTTGATATCATGGGATTGCTATGTTTGAAATGGAATGTGTTGCATGTATTCACTGTCATATTGCATAATTGTCCACTATTTGAAATATTGGCACGGCGAAGGGATTTTCTTCAAACCTACGAGCTCCCCAACATATTTGTTGACCTTTTCGAGTATCATTTTCAGGTGTTGAAAATGATCAGTGAAGTTGTGTTGCAAGCTTTAGCAGACCATAAGAGCATCATGTATGGATCGTGTTCTAAGTGGTTTGGTGTTGAATTTTATGTTGAACTTATGTATATAAGGATTGTTATTTTAAGACTAGTATGGACCCCTGCGTGGGTATTTGGTTGTATTTGTGAAGACAATGTGGCGTGTTCTTGATGGGACTTCACTCAAGCTTGTGCTTGAGGTGGAAGATCATCATGACACTTTTAATTAATGCATTTTAGTTTTCTCTATCATGTATCTTGTGTTATGTTTGATCATTCTTCGTCGCATGCCCGTGTTTCCGCATGTGTCGAGGTGTGACAGATTGGTAATTAGAGCCAAGGTTATAGAGAATTAGGTGGTTTGACCTAGACTATAACCTATGAACCTTGATATAGTTGTGTTATAGGATCTATGTGAACGGTGTTCTGCTTATACTTGCTTCTATGGTTATATGGTATAGCGTATTAGAAAAGTCAATCATTGAAATGTGTGAGCTTATTACTGGGTATAACCGAGAAAGGATGCGAGTATAATTACGATGGCCAACGTAGTTATAAACGTATCACGACTTACGCGTGTTTAAGTAATATCGTTCACACAAATCGGTGTTGACACCTTAGGACCGTATTATGCGAATTATAGTATATTAAGTTATCCTATATATTAACCTTCCCGCCTACCTAACATTACCTATGTCTTTCTTTGTGTAGATAATGCCGCCAAGAATGACGACACAAAGTGTTGGTCGGGCAACTGCTGCACCATGAGGAGGAAGGACAAGTGGACGGACTGGTAAAGGAGGTGGTAGAACTAGAGGTCAATCTGGTGATCAGGGTAATGGTGGGAGTGATGGTCAAGGTGGCTAAGTAGCTGGTCAAGGTACTAAGGTGAATGATGGTGTTGACAGAGTTCCCGCTTCTCCATTATCATTGCACAACAACTGCAGAACTTACTTCCCACTATCTTTGCTCAAGTAGGCAACCAAGGTAAAAACAGGGGAATGATAGGAATCAAAATGGTGATGCCGTCAATGACAACATCCGGGGCGATGTTAGGAATGTCATTGAGAACAAAGACCGTAGAGGTTGTACCTATAAGGAGTTCTTAGCTTGTAACCTAAAAGGTATGATGGTAAGGGAGGTGTCATAGTTTATACCTGTTGGATTAAGAAGATGGAGTCAGTTCAGGATATGAGTGGGTGTAGGGATAGCCAAAAGGTGAAGTACACTACATGATCGTTTGTTGGTAAGGCTCTCACATGGTGGAACTCTCAGATCCACACACGAAGTCGAGAAGTCATTGCTGGTATGTCATGGGAAGACTTTAAGACATTGACTAGGGAGGAATTTTACCTGATCAATGAGATGCAGAAACTAGAAACTGAGTTCTGGAACCACGCCATGGTCAGGGCTGGCCATGCTGCACATACTGATAGGTTCCATGAGTTGGCTAGGTTAATTCATCACTTAGTTACCCCTAAGAACAAAAGGATTGAGAGGTACATTTATGGCCTTGCTCTATAAATCCGTGGGATGGTTGCAGCAACGGAGCCGACGATAATTCAGAAGGCTATGCAGAAGGCTGAAACACTAACAGATGAGGCCGTTAGGAATGGGTCACTAAA